>CAUYQU010006733.1:0-26191 GCA_963574635.1 Cheracebus regulus
CTGGGCACGGTGGCACATACCTGTAGTCCCAGCTACTTGGGAGGCCGAGGCAGAAGAATCGCTTGAACCCTGGAGGCAGCGGTTGCGGTGAGCTGAGATTGCACCACTACACTCCAGCCTGGTTGACAGAGCGAAACTTTCAAAAAAAAAAAAAAAAAAAAAAAAAGTACACAAACCCGGTAGTACCTTAGACCTAGAGGTTCAGCTTCAGGTAGCAGGACAAGAAGGGTGCTGAGCAGAGGGGTCCACCTAGCCCAGTTTCCTTCCAGCTGAACCTCAGCAGGCCAGTTCCAGGGCCACGATGACCATGATCCCCATCATGCATCCTGACAACCACACCTGCCGAACGCCATCACCAGGCCCTCTGCCAGGCACCTTCTGTGTATTAACTCTCCACTCTTCAGAACAACTTGGGAGACAGGTTCTGTTACCAACACCATTTCACAAATGAGGAAACCGAAGTTCAGAGAGCTAAGTCACTCGCCCACATTTTCAGAGTAAGGGATGGAGTCACGATTTGACCTCAGGCAGTCTGACTCTGGAAACCTTCAACTTAATTTCAGTCGGGGATCTGGAGCCGGACAGCCCTGAAATCAATTCTGAGGTATGCCAGTTTATTTGCTGTCTATAATCTATACTGGGTAAATGGCTTGACCTCTTTAAGGCTCAGCATCCCGCTCTGTAAAATGGGAATAAAAAGTGAGCGTGTTGAAAGCACTTAACACCGCAGTCGGTAGGAAGTAAATGCTGTGTGCGCCTCTACAATTATTCCAATGGGTGGAAATGAACATAAGACGATAGCCCCCCGCCCCCTCACCCCACATTGACAGCTCCCCGCAGTCTCCCCTCCACTGGCCTGGCTGACCACCTGCCCTCACTCTGCAGGGACCACTTGGTCTCTCATGGGATGGTACCCATTCCCCACCTGTCCTCACGTGGTGAAGCTTAAAAACCCAGAAAGAGGGCCAGGTGCGTTGACTCTCACCTGTAATCCCAGCACTTTGGGAGGCTGAGGTGAGTGGATCACAAGGTTAGGAGTCCGAGACCAGCCTGGCCAAGATGGTGAAACCTCGTCTCTACTAAAAGTACAAAAATTAGCCAGGTGTGGTGGCACGTGCCTGTAGTCCCAGCTACTCAGGAGCCTGAGGCAGAAGAGTCGCTTGAACCTGGGAGGCAGAGGTTGCAGTGAGCTGAGATTGTGCCACTGCACTCCAGCCTGGGCAACAGAGAGAGACTCCATCTCAAAAACAAAACAAAAAAACAGAAAGAACCATGGGATTCTGGGGAGAGACCAGGTGGAGTTGGGGTACAGGGACAGGGCAGTGAGCTAGGCTGGGGAAGGGCATGGCCCTGGGGCAGGAAGGTGAGTCCTGTAGGGCCACCAGAAAGCAAATGGATCCTGTTTGCTCACCGAGCTGACCCTCAGGAATGCTTCCTGAGCATGCACCCCAGTGACACCAGTCACAGGGCTCCTCCTGCTCCACCCACAGGCTGCCACCCTGGCGGTTCCCAGGGCCTCACTAGGTGGGAATGGAGACCAAGGAACCAAGGCCAGGCTGGGACACGCCTAGTACACTGGCTGGAGGGGATGGAACAGCCACCTCTGCACCTTCTTTCCCTGCCACTCTCGCCAAATTCATGCTTACAGAGCAGCTGTGTGGCACGAGCTGAGGGCCCCTGACCCTGCGCGCCACTAGCGTGCAGGCTGCTGTGAGTGGGCAAAGCTGTTCCGGGCAGCCTCTGCCCACGCAGTGCCCTTCAGCTCCTCCAGTGCCACCAAATGAACCCGTCACAACCTTCCCCAGCCTGGCAGGTTTTCTGGAAAGACTTGTCCCTCTGTTCTGTTACTGGCCCTCCACCTCCTCCCTTCCTGGGAAGGGATGGTGTTCACTGTATTATTAATGTCCTATTGCTGTGACAGGAACCGCAGGAGACCCAAGGAAAGATGGTCCTGCTCTCCAGGACTCGCTGGATTCTTGGTTCCCGGTGTGGAAGAGAGGGGCAGGTAAGAGCCAATGTGGTCCAAGGTCAGGGCTATGCTGAGAAGCTGTGTGAGGACAGGGGCCCTGTGCTGTGTGAGCAGGGGGATCGCTGGGCCTCTGTGGAGGGAGGACAGAGTCCTGAAGGCCAAGTTAGCAGGAAGGGCAAGGCCCAGAAGGGCGACTAATGAATTTGGGTCATGTCCTGGGGAGCAGGTGGGGAGCGGTGAGGAGGTGGGAGGAGGCTGGGCTGACGTTGCTGCGCTTTGGAGTGATCTCTGCTTTAAAGTTTGGCTTTTGTCTGGAATTCTCTGGGGATTGAAGAGTTTTAAGCTGGGGAGGGACATGATTAGATCTGCCTTTTGGAAAGCTCCCTGGCTGTGCTGCAGAGACTGGATGGGAGGCTGCGCAGTAACTCAGCAGAGAACCAGTGAGGGCCCCCGGGAGGGTCCTTGGGAGGTGAACGCAACAGAACTTGGCGGTGATGGGAGGCAGGATGGAAAGAGGATGCCACTACAGACACAGGGATCCAGGAGGGTGGACTTGGGGCAGTTTTGGACACACAAGGTTGAGATGCCAGTGGGACTCCACAGTAGAATCCAGGACAGCTCAGTGTCACCGGGGCACCTCCGTTCCCATTGTGAGCAAGGGGAGCTGCCCCATTATGTTTCTAAGTACATCATGCCGCCCTCCCTCCAGCACGCACAGGAGATTCCCCTTCCCTTTCCCAGGTGTCTTCTCCCAGGAGACACCAAACCACTTAGTGGAGAGGGTGAGACCCGCTTAGTGTGCAGGGTGAGACCCATTCTGTGTGGGGGGGTGGGGGGCGAGATCCAGTCAGTGGACAGGGTGAGACCCACTCAGTGTGGGGGGGTGAGATCCATTCAGTGGACAGGGTGAGACCCACTCAGTGTGTGGGGGGGTGAGATCCATTCAGTGGGCAGGGTGAGACCCACTCAGTGTGTGGTGGGGTGAGATCCATTCAGTGGACAGGGTGAGACCCACTCAGTGTTGTGGGGGTGAGATCCAGTCAGTGGACAGGGTGAGAACCACCCAGTGTGTGGGGGGGTGAGATCCATTCAGTGGACAGGATGAGACCCACTCAGTGTGGGGGAGGGTGAGATCCATTCAGTGGACAGGATGAGACCCACTCAGTGCGCAGGTGTGGTGGCCATGACCTCAATCAGGGGATCCCAAAAGACTTTTGAACACTACTCAGAACACCAGGTGGGGTGACCCTCAGCATAAACTGTGGCCCAGCAGCACCCCTTACATTGTCACTGCAGACAGGTGCTGTCCTGTCAGCTCTGTCTCCAAAACGTACCCTGCCTTCAACTCCCATCTTCACTGTTCCAGCTTAGTTCGAGCCACCAGAGCCCCACCCAGACCACTGCCCTCACCTCCTACCTTGTCTCCTGTGTCTACTCCTGCTTCCCCACGCTATACAGCAACCAGAGAAATGTTTTCAAACAGAAGCCAGATCATGCCCCTCCTGGGCTTCCTGCCTCCCACACGGTCCCCCTCACCCACACCTGCAAAGGAACGATGTGCCTGCCACCTCTTCTGATCCCATCCCCTGCCTTTCCCTCCACCTCCCACTTTGTGTCATCCTGCACACACACAAACATGTTCCTACCTCAGGGCCTCTGCACTGGCTGTTCCCTCGTGGAAGGCTCTGCCCAGATCTTTGAGGAGCTAACATCGCTCAGGTCTCAAATAGCCCCTCCACAGAGCCTTTCCTGACCTCTCAAGCTAAGGTAGTGGCCCGGTATTATCTCTTGTTTTCTCACTGCTTTTCATTATCTGTTATTTGCTTTCCTTATTTGGTCTGCCTCTAGCCAACAGATGTCAGTTACTTGACAGCAGTGCCTGTGCTGGACTCCTTCCCCGCGTCTGGTGCTGGGAGCGCAAGTGCTCCAGGAGTTTGTTCAATGAGTTGTTACTAAATGCTGCAGAGCCCTGCTCCACACGGCTTCCTAGCCCTGGCTTTTGAGAGCCTGATGACAGCCCTGCCCCTGAAGACAGCACCCAGGGACAATGTCAGCCCGAGGAGTTAGCCGGGTGGCCCTGGCTCCGATGCTGCTGTTCTGTGCACTCGGCTCTTCTGCAGTCGGGCCCAGGGCAGGGCACCCACACAGCCTCCGTGCTAGGCCTGGCCTTCCGCCAGCACCTGTCCTCTCCCAGTGCCAAAGTCCACTCCCCTTCTGCTGTGGGAAAAATGGCACTCCTTTTAGGGGGACATCCCGCTCCCTACTCAGTTTGGAGCTGGGCTTAGGAGCCAATGGGAGCCGCAGGAGGGGAGAGACCCGCTGGAGCGTAAGGAACAGTGGACACTCGCTTCTTTCAGTGTCCTTTGAGAACAGGGTGGAACCTGAGAAAACGCCTATGTGTCCACATCTTGCCCTGTTTCTGGGGGTTCACACATCACCGCAGCCAATCTATGGGGTTCCAAGAAGGACAGAGGAGCCCGCCCTCCCACAGTGTCTAAACTGCTAACACAGGTTACCCAAGGTGTTTTAGACACAACTGCTCAAAACCTTCCAAGAACACTTTGCAGGGAGTGCTCGTGTTTCCCAGACTGCAAGAGGAGGCTTCCAAACCAGTGGCCGGGAGGGAGCATAGGAAGGAGAAGAGGGCTGCAGGCGGAATTCCAGGGACCTGGAGGTTGAAACAGGCGGGAGCCAGGGAGAGGGCGGGAGAGTGGCCAGGGAGGACGCAGGGAATGGAGAGCACTGGGTGCTTTCAAGGAAGAAGGGGCAGGAAAGAGGGTGAAATATTGCAGAGCAGCCCAGGATGTAAGGGTGTCAAAGGCTTTTATCCACAGAAACTGCTGGTGACCTCTGGTGAGGGCAGAAGTCAGCCTACTGGGTTGACAGATGAGGGGTGTCAGACGTTAAGCAGCCTGCGTGTGTGCGACAGAAAGGAGATGAGGCAAAAGTTAGTGGGATCAGGCTCTGGGCACATTAGCTTCTTTCCCTCTAAGATGAAACTTGAGGACTGGGTGTAGTGTGTTGGCTTACATCTGTAATCCTGACACCTTGGGAGGCCGAGGCAGGCAGATCGCTTGAGCCCAGGAGTTTGAGACTAGCCTGGGCAACATAGTGAAACCCATCTCTACAAAAAATACCAAATTATTAGCCAGGAGTGGTGGCACATGCCTATAGTTCCAGCTACTCAGGAGGCTGAGGTGGGAGGATTGCTTGGGCCCAGGAGATCGAGGCTGCAGTGAGCTACGATTGCGCCACTGCACTCCAGCCTGGCCAAAAGGAAAAAGGAAAGAAACTTGAGGATGCTTTTCATGCTGAAGGCAAAAGGTGGCCACGCCAGGAGGCAGACTGCGATTACTGCAGTGGGGAGGGCTCAGGGCAGGCCTGCGAAGGAGGCAGAGGAAGCAAGGCCAGCAGAGGCGAGGCTGATGCAGGGCTGAGGGGCTTCTTCCCTGTTGGAGGAAGGTGAACGCACTCGTCAGGAGTGGAGGGTGGAGGAGCAGCTGGGGCCCGTTGGGGCTGATGGAGGGGAGCCAGGGCCTGCAAGGGTGCAGAAGGAAGTCTATGGGCCCTGAGGCCCAGCACATGAACTGGACCTGAGGATGACCTCAGGTGATCCAACCACCTCGGCCTCCCAAAGTGCTGGGATTACAGCTAATTTTCATGTTTTTAGTAGAGACGGGGTTTCACCATGTTGGCCAGGCTGGTCTTGAACTCCTGACCTCAAGTGATCCTCCTGCTTCAGCCTCCCCAAGTGCTGGGATTGCAAGTGTGAAAAAGAAAATTCTGATACATGCTACAAAACGGATAAACCGTAAAGACAGGATGCTAAGTGAAATAAGCCAGACACAAAACAAATACATGATTCCACTTATATGAGGAATAATCAAATTCAGAGACTGAAAGTAGCATGGTGGTTACTGGGGCAAGGGGAAATGAGGAGCTATCGTTTAATGGGTAGAGTTGCAGTTTGGGAAGATGAAAAAGTTCTGGAGATAAAAGGGGATGATGGTTTCACAACACATAAAGATACTTAATGCCAACACACTGTATACTTGAAAATGGTTAAATTTATGTATATTTTGCCACAATAATAAATAATAAATCTGTCATCAGACTGCTGTAACTGCCGCGTCTCAATACCAGTGTCAAAAGGTTTTGTTCTAATGCTGGAAATTTAAAAAAAAAAAAAAAAAAAGGTCAAATCCCTGCCAGACGGACTTATTCTAAAAGAGTCCTGAATACAAGATCAATATGCAAAATAATTAGCAACAAACCACAGGAAAAAGTATTTTTGAAATATTTAATCTAGGTTCGTTCCTGCTTAAGATGTAGAAAGGTGTAAGAGAACACTGCTGCTACATTATTAACAGTAAAAAAAGGCTAGGCACAGTGGCTCACTCCTGTAATCCCAGCACTTTTCGAGGCTGAGGCAGGTGGGTCACCTGAGGTCAGGAGTTCAAGACCAGCCTGGCCAACATGGTGAAACCCCCATCTCCACTAAAAAAAACTACGAAAATTAGCCAGATTGCAGTGAGCCAAGATTGCACTCCAGCCTGGGCAACAGGGCAAGACTCCATCTCAAAACAAAACAAAAAAAAGGCTAGGCGTGGTGGCTTATGCCTGTAATCCCAGCACTTTGGGAGGTCAAGGAGGGCAGATCACGAGGTCAGGAGATCAAGAACATCCTGGCCAACATGGTGAAACCCTGTCACGACTGAAAAAAACAAAAATACAAAAATTAGCTGGGCATGGTGACATGCCCCAGTAATCCCTGCTATTGGGGAGGCTGAGGCAGGAGAATCACTTCAACCCAGAAGTCGGAGGTTGCAGTGAGCTGAGATCACACCACTGCCCTCCAGCCTGGTGACAGAGTGAGACTGTCTCAAACAAACAAAAAAAACCCAAAACCCCAAAAAAACCACAGTGAGATAAAACTAGATAATATTCAAAATCATTAACATTCCTTGGGCCTGAGAGCTGGAGCAAGGGCAATGGAGTAAACTGAATTCCCAAGTGTGAGGAGCCCATCCCCACAGAGAAAGGATGCACTGCCATGCCTTACCATGTTCAGCATGGATGAAGGTCATGCTGCTGGAGACAGGGAAGAAATGAGCTACAACAGTTCTTAAAGGTCAAGTGTTGGGGCAGCAATTTTGAACAGTGGAGACCCTGACGAGGAATCACAGTCACCTGCACACTTTTCCAGGATGGGCCTCCAGTGGTACAGAGCAGGAGGGTGGGGAGAGTCACCCTTGGCAGCACAGACAAGTAGAAATGATCAGCTGACCCCAAGGATAGGCAAGAACACCGTTTTCCGGAACCCTTTTCTATGAGGCAAAACTTTAAGCCACCGGAGAAGGGGAATAAACCCTCTCACATAAAAGACCAGGCAAAAATCTACTCTTAAACCAGTAGGGAGGCAATGGAAATATATTGTAATGTTCATTTTGTTTTTCTCAGACTTAGTCTTGCTCTATCGTCCAGGCTGGAGTGCAGTGGTGCGATCTCGGCTCACTGCAACCTCTGCCTCCCCGGTACAAGCGATTCTCGTGTCTCAGCCTCCCGAGTAGCTGGGATTACAGGCACACACCACTACACCCAGCTAATTTTTGTATTTTTAGTATAGAGACAGGTTTCACCATATTGGCCAGGCTGGTCTCGAACTCCTGGCCTCAAGCCGTCTGCCCACCTCAGCCCCCCAAAGTGCTGTGATTACAGGTGTAAGCCACCATGCCCAGCCTGTTGTAATGTTCTTATGCTGTATGTGAAGTGGAATAATATATTTGAAAGTAGTCTGCTGTGTTAAAGATGTATATTTTGGATCCAAGCACACTAAAACACAACAAAACTAAAAACAAAGCAGAATAACTAATGTAACAAGTCAACAGGAGGAGAAAACAGATCTATAAAAAATAATCCAAAAGAAGTCCATACAAGAGGGAAAAAATAATCCAAAGAACATAATCTAATGCAGGGTGCATTGGCTCAGACCTGTAATTCCAGCACTTTGGGAGGCCAAGGTGGGCAGATCACCTGGGGTCAGGAGTTCGAGACCAGCCTGACCAACATGGAGAAACCCCATCTCTACTAAAAATACAAAATTAGCCAGGCTTGGTGGCGCATGCCTGTAATCTCAGCTACTAGGGAGACTGAGGCAGGAGAATTGCTTTAACCTGGGAGGTGGAGGTTGTGGTGAGCCAAGATCATGCCACCGCACTCCAGCCTGGGAAACGAGCAAAACTGTTTCAACAACAAAAAGGAACAGATGGGACAAAGAGAAAATAGCAAAACTGTATATTTAAATCCAATCACATTGATAATTACATCAAATGTAAATTGTCTAAACATGACAAATAAGAAAATGACTGTCAGGTTGGATTTTAAAAAGACTCAAATTATATGCTGTCAATGAGAAACCCATTTTAAGTTAAAAAGTAAAAAGATGAATAGGGTCAGCATGGTGGATCATGCCTAATCCTAGCACTTTGGGAGGCCTAGGTGGGTTGATGGCTTAAATCCAGGAGTTAGAGACCAGCCTGAACAACATGGTAAAACCCCATCTCTAAAAAAAGTACAAAAATTAGCCAGGCATGCCAATGCATATGCCTACAGTCCCAGTTACTGGGGAGGCTGAGGAGCCTAGCCCAGGAGGTCAAGGCTGCAGTGACCTGTAATTGTGTAGCCTAGGTGACAGAGACCCTGTCTCAAAAAAAAAAAGAGGAGACAAAAAAAAGTTTTTTAAGAAAATTAAAAACTGTAGGCAGATATATGTGAGACAAAAGTCCAATACTGATTCACATGTATTTTGAAAAGCTACTGAATGGAAATGAAGATCTGTTCTACCCCAAGTAGATACACAGGCACGTTTTTAGGTTGCAGATGGAAGTGTTGAACTGAGAAAAGCCGGGGAGAGAACCAAAGATGGCTTTGGTTGTAGACCAAACTTTCCCCCCGCCGCCCAGAGACAGAGTCTCGCTCTGTCACCTAGGCTGGAGTGTGGTGGCGCGATCTCGGCTCACTGCAACCTATGCTTCCCGGGTTCAAGTGATTATCATGACTCAGCCTCCCGAGTAGCTGAGACTACAGGTGTGCACCACCATGCCTGGCCACTGACTGTTGAACTTTAAGCCCTAATGAATTATTAGCAATTACTTACTATTTTGAACCAATTGATTCTCTTGCACCAAAAGACAGATAGTCAAGACTTAGTAGCATGGTTTCCAAGAGGTGCTTACATCAACTACTCTCCTTAATGCTTCTTCAGTCTGGCTTTATGGTACTCCACATAGCAAAAATACCAAGATAGTTCACCTCATCTGTCTCCCCAGATTCCAAAAGAAAAAAAACTAAACATGCCAGTTACCCTGCCTATCAGTGGGGTCATCTGGATGTAGCAACCTGGTTCTGGGACTCCACATCACACTGACTAGGCACTTGCCCACAACTGCTCTGCACTCATCCACCCTGAGTGAGGGCTCCGTCTCCCGTGATCCATTCAAGTCTGCTGGCTCCACATATTTCATCGAACACACTATGCACACAGTAGTGTAGGGAAACAACTTTATAACCCAGTCATTTTCAGTAAGAAAAATCAGTGCTATCCTTTGCATTTAAAAGTCTGAAAAAATTTAAATCTGTATTAAGTCAGTAAGGTAATTAACAATAAAACTAAATAATAGGCCAGAAAGAGTTTGTTGCAACTAAAGCCTTTTAAAACAAGGATATTTAAAACATTTCTTTTTCTCCTACCTGGATGTTGAAATACTGTACTAACACTTCAGAGAATAACTATATTAATAAAACATCAACAAGTTACAGATAAACATTTTAATTGATTAAATATATTATTTTCAAGATCTTTTTGAAATCGCACTTGTACTGTACTAATCAACAGCCAAAGGCAATAAAAAAAGTATTCTGATGTGAACACATGACAGGAACCGCTGCTATGTAAAGTAACATATACTGCTCCCAAGAACAATGATATTTTTAGGAGATAATTCATCTTAACATGTGCACGAACAAATCTGTAATCAAAGGCTGGAAGAAATATATATTAGTGCCTGCTTTTTAAAAGTTTATTTTACATTTTAAATACAGTATTTTTCTCATTTAAAAAAAATCCAGGAAGTGCCTAACTCCATGGTTTCTATACCATATGTACATGAGAGCTGACGGAGAGCCTAACAAATGTTCTAGATGTAACAGCATGGACACCTATGAGCTGGGACTACTTCTGAATCAAAATGTAAAAACACAAATTAAGCACTGCTTCAGAAAAAATAATCCAGTCTCGGAACAACCAAAAGAGAACAGAGTTAGATATGTACAAAACTAGGTATTAAAAGACAGAAAGAAATAAAGCACACAAAAAACTCAAATAGCCTGTATGTAGTGAACTGAATATACTGCAGCTAAGTCAATGGAAATCCTCCTATAAGAAGTGATTTATGATTTGAAAATTTAAAAATCTAAGTATTTCAGTAACATATAATAACAACATTAAGTATATATTGCCATCTTTGTCATTTTCTATCTATACCACTCCCTTCTGAAAACAAGAATCTCTAGACTAGCCAATCACTTATATAAATTTGAGGCAATTAATCCATGTTTGTTTTCAGTAAGTAAAACAAAGGGATACCTCTTCCTGCCAATAAAGAAATAACACAAATTAAAGCTATAAAATTTAAGCATGGGCATACGTATTTCCAATTCTCTTTAATTAGTAATTCAAAACTGGAATAAGTATGGTTTGTGACTAAGCAGTAACAAATTAAAAGAAAACAGACTGTCTCTGGCAGTGATTTCCATATTAGTGCAATGTTACTTCCCATATGCTGAATTATATTTAAATGATCTTATGTATTTTAATTCAGTAGGTGCCAATTTGAGTTTACAAAATCCCTAATTGTATTCTTTGTGCAGAACAGTTTCAATCTGAGATACTCTATGAAGCCAAATCAAAACAAAATGAAAAACCTGTAATTTGCTACTAGTAGTATGAATAACAAATAAAGATACAAGGATTCAAAGTCTGTGGAAGCTCCTGAAGAAAAATCTGAGGTGTTCTATGTATCCTGATACTTCAATTATTAGTTTTGAACATTCTAGTTTAAGATTATCTCAGAAAATAATTCTCTGTAATATAACTCTGAACAAAACAGCATACCCAAAGCAAAAACAATCTGGGTCACTCTGAACAAGATCAAACTGAGGCCATTTCTTTTTCTATTATAATCTGTGAGGTCTTGAGTTTTAAGTTTTAAAAAATGACCTTTAATCAAAGCCAGCTGTACCTGACATAGACTTATTAACTTAAGGACTTCAAATTACAGGGCACTGTAACTACGGGCTCTCATAAGACATATGGAGCAGGCAGCAAGGGACTAACCATCAGCCAGGTAAGGTCAGCTTTGGGGTGTTCTATTTTGGAGACTTTAAATATTTAACATGTAGCTCATGTAACTTCAGCATCCACTAGTAACTCTGCTGGTCGGCACCCAAAGGCTGGATGAGTCTGAGGAATCTCTTTTAACCCCAAAGTATGAATGCTAGAGTCTCAAGGAAATTTTGATTCCCAGCAAGAGTTCACAAACCATCAGACCAAAATCAATAAGGTAAACCCTGACTCTAATGCTCCACAAAAGTCAAAGGAAATTTCCAAATTAAATGCTATCTTCTGCACAACCCTAGACTCCAGACTCTGTAACATTTTTATCTAGTATAATAGACTCTGTAGTAGACTGATTTTGACCTCCACAAAGAGTAGGAATTGTCAAACTTAAGGAGATAGACTCCTCTCCCTGGATATTGGTGGCTGCCAGCATATACTTCCTCATGACAGTCCCGTCGGTACACAGGCACAATCTCATCCAGTAGAGGCTTGTTGGCATTCTTTTTGGCTTTCTCTTCACAACTGATGTTTTCTGTAGAACACAGACAAATCAATGAACAGATTCAGGAAAAACAGATTCAGGAACACCACACTTGCATCAAGCAATCAAAATCTATCCTTTCTTTGAGAAACTGCTCTTGTTGGGAATTCTGTTGAACCATTCAACAAGTTATGTGCATGTGAGCATTTATTTGTTCATTCATTCATTCACTCACTCATTCAAATACCTGATCATGTGCTATATACCAAACCTTGTTCTGGGCCCTGGGAGCCCAGGGATGAACATCTAGTGGTAGCAGTGTTCAGCCTCCTATCTCTTTCTGTGCTTACCACCATTCCTCTTTCTAGGTCCCATTTTCCCCTTTCCATATCCATTCAATTCCTAATTCACCCTCAGGAATCTCACTAATCTAAGTAACAAAATGTTGCTCTTATCATCCTTCTCCTGACTAATGAGTCCTCCCCATTTTAGAAAGATGTAAGATGATTTGTGAGGACTACTGCTTTCTATGTATCTTAAATATAAGGAGTAAAATTTTAAAAATCATAGTAGAGAGGCATTCAGAGATACTCTGAAAATTCATTTTCACTAGGCCAATTTAACCCAGAGATGATCTAAGTGGCAAAAAATGAGCTCTGATTATAGGTTTGCCCCAGTTAATAGTTTTCTTAACTATTAGCTATGAGGTTAGAAAAAAATATCTCTAGAAACCTATAGGAATTTTGAAAATTATGAACCAGATTTGAAGTCTCAGTTTAACTTATTTAATATAAACCACCTCAAAGAAAAGAGGTCAAGGGAGTATTCAGCATAGAAGACAAGACTTTCAGGTTTATTGTTTCCCCCTCCCCACCCCCAAAAAGGCTGGGACTATAGGCATGGATTTTCAGGTTTATAACATGGCAGAGTGAATTCTGGCAACACAAATTAACTGAGGATGATTGTCAATGGCCACTACCAGGAATTTAAAACAAGGGAAGTCTGAGAAATTCTCACAGTCTAGAGGAGATTAAGGAGATATGATGACTGAGTACAATGTGGCATCCTGAAATGGATCTTGGAACATTCAGTAAAAACTAAAAACATCTGAATAAACATGGACTTTAGTTAATCCAGTGTATCAGTATTGTTTCATTAGCTCTGATGAGTGTACCACAGTACAATGTAAGGTGCTAACAACAGAGGAACCACCTGGTGCAGGGTATATGGGTACTCTTTGTGCTCTTTTTAGCTTTTCTGTAAATCTAAAACTATTCTAAAATGAAAAGTTTATTTTTAAAAAGCAGATGGCACTCTTCTAAAGGTACGTAGAAATCAGATTTACTTTACCACAGGAATACCTACAATTAAGCATCTTTCACGTGCAAATGAGAAATAGAGAACCATTCAAAATGTACACTATTGTTTACGTCCAAGAAACAGACTGGTCCATTGATTCAAGACTCAAATTTTGTTCAAAATCTATAAAACTAAAGATTACTGGGATAGATGAAAAGGCACATTTTATCAATTTAAGCAAAGATTTAGGACCTGTAAACAATAAAGAAAGTGGATAATTAAAACAGGCAAATAAGTTATCATCCATGCTTCTTCAGGGAAAGCAAACTCCTCTGTCTACCTTTCAAGATCTAAGGAAGAAAAAAACCAACAAACAAAAAACCCAGACTCTTCTACCATCAGAAATTAAGCCCAAAGGACTCCTCGCAAAATGTCCATATGGACAAAACATGGTAGGACAGTAGCTTCTAAGGCATATGGACAAATACAATTTGTGAGCTAAATCTTTAAATGGGATAAAGTTACACTCACTTAATGAACAATTCTTGCGAGTGATAAAGCCTCACTGCTATGAGGCTAAAACGTTTCAGCTACAAATCATTTTATGATTAGAAATGGTAAAAGTATAGGCAATGCCATGTTTCGTTTGAGGGACATATTAGAGCTAAGATAAGGGATATTAAGGTTCTCACCTCTAGAAATGGACCCCTGCCATTTTTACCAGTGCTCTTCCCAACACCAATAACCCTAAAACTATCAGACTAGGCAGTAACCACCTTATATAAGTTCTCTAGTAGGCAAGCCAGGAGAAATACATTACCTCAACCAATTTCTAAACAGACAATTCTTACTCACAAAGCTTTCTTTTTTGGGGGGTGGTGGTGTCTGGCTCTATCACCCAGGCTGGAGTGCAATGGCCAATCTCAGCTCACTACAACTTCCACCTCCCAGGTTCAAGCAATTCTTCTGCCTCAGCCTCCCGGGTACCTGGGATTACAGATGCACGCCACCATGGCCGGCTAATTTTTGTACTTTTAGTAGAGACGAGGTTTACCATGTTGGCCAGGCTGGTCTCGAACTCCTGACCTCTGTGTCCCAAAGTGCTGAGATTACAGGCATGAGCCACCGTACCCAGCCATCTTTTATGTGTGTGTGAGACAGAGGGGGTCTGGCTCTGTGGCCCAGGCTGGAGTGAAGTGACGTGATCTCAGCTCACTGCAACCTCTACGTCCTAGGCTCAAGCAATCCTCCCACCTCAGCCTCCCAAGTAGCTGGAACTACAGGTATGCACCACCACACCCAGCTAATTTTTTGTATTTTTGGTAGAGACAGGGTTTTACCATGTTGTCCAGGCTGGTCTTGGACTCCTGAGCTCAAACAATCCAACTGCTCTGGCCTCCCAAAGTGCTGAGATTACAGGCAGGGGCCACCATGCCTGGCCTCACACAGCTCTTTATAAGTACAGTAATTTGTACACATACAAAAAACTTTCCTTCCCAGACATTTGCAAAGAGTCTGACTTTAACGAGGCTCTGTGATGCAACAGAAAGGACAGAACAGGTCCTGACGTTGTTGAAGATCACGAGACAACAGTAGTGGCTCCTGGCCAATCTGCTACAGTCCTGCTCTCTCGCCACTTCTTGTTTATGGTTTTTTTCTTTTTCTTTTTTAGATGGAGGGCCTAGCTCTGTTGCTCAGGCTGGAATGCAGTGGTGTGATCACATAGCTCACTTCAGCCTCAAACTTCTGGGCTCAAGCAATCCTCTTGCTTCAGCCTCCCAAGTACCTGGGACTACACCCAGCTAACTAAAAAAAAAATTTTTGTAGAGATTAGTTGTCACTCTACAAAATGGGTTGCCCAGGGTGGTCTTAAACTTCTGGCCTCAAGAGATCTTCCTTCTTTGGCCTCCCCAAAAGCTGTGATTATAGACATAAGCCACCATGCCCAGCCATGCTTTTTCAATCTTAACATTTTTTTCTTTCTGTTTCAGTCAGTAGTATTTATGAGCAATGCTTTACCTTGCTGGTGGTACTCAGGAATAAAGACTGATGAAAACAAAATATGATGTAAGACAAAGCAGTTCATGCTTCCGTATTTACCAGCTAGAATCTGGACCTGTAGTATAATGAAGGATTTTAAATCTGCTTCTGGGGTGAGAGTCAATCTGCAAGATGTACTGAAATTTCTTGGATACTCTGATAGTTCATGTGGATAATGGCACAGAGTCATCTTTGAACTATCTTTTGACTAGCATTAAATTAAATACTAACTGCTAAATTGAATATTAAACTTAATTTCAAGAGATGTTATGGCACACCTGCTGTATGTTTCTGTAGATAGCCCCAGGGTGTTGCATGGTGCAGTAATATGATTGGACAACTCTGTACTTCAAAAGTTGACAGACCTTTCAGGCTTATTCCATGTACTTCCAACAATATCTCTTTAACTTTATCCCACTATAATCTGTAAAGCAACATTGCCAAGCCTCTTCAAGAATAAGCAGTCTGTTTATAAGCCACCCAAAAGGTCAGTTAGTCCGGAAGAACTGAGACATGGTGCTATTCCATTCTCACAGGGCACACATTCCACATCACTCTCAATCAAGTCAATAAATTAAGTGCTTATTAAGTGTTCATAAGCAAGCCCTACATTCTAACTTTTCTGGGTAACAAAAATAAAGAGACCATCTTCTCAAAAAGCAATACATTTATACCTATTTCTTAGACCAAGATATTTTAGACTGTCCTTTAAAACACCCACTTTTGTCTACGTATTCAGAGGAAGTAAAAAAAATTCCACTAGCAAAATATGGATTTCTAAATGGAAGAATAATTGAAAAATTTTTTAGGTGGAATGTTCTGGTGAGTTTCTGTATTTACATAAAAAATCTTAGAATAATGACCTAAAAAGCTAATATCAGAAATATAAATTTAAATAAATGCCAGGGTTGACAAGAATTCTTACATGCTCCTTTAAAATTTTTCAAAGTGATCTTGCATATTTGGCTTTTCAACAGAGTTAGAAGGAAAATAGTATTCAGAAAGGAGTAAAATAGCAAACTGCCAAACAGATTTTCCTGGCATTCAGAAAAATTCGTTCAGGCCCCAATCCCCTACAGGAGCCTGGCCTCAAAACCTTTTCAGCCCAAGGTCCCACTAATTAAGAGAGTGTTCTCTAACCATGAAACGTTAATCAGGAAGCAAAAGGCTGGCTGACACCTGAACCATGTACCATTTCTGCCAACACACAACCCAGCAGCTACTGAATATGGACCAAGGGTTCTACCTTCTTCCTCCTCGTCGTCATCACTGGACTCACTGACGTGCACGCTGACAGCAGTGTTTGGAGAGTCTGTCCATTCAAAATATACCCCAAACCCAATGTCATAATTGTCTGTAGCAAATTCCCAAAAGAGATATGATCCTTCTTCATGGGTGGGTACTCGAACAGTGACCACTTCTCCTCGGCCCACTGTAATCACAGAATCTGCATCCTGCTGAATCTTCTCTTTAAAGTCTTTGATCTGAGGTCTTGTCCACATGGATGGAGCTGCTATCACTGGAAGAGATTCTAAAGGCAATAGGAATTAAAAAGCTAAAGAGAAAGAGTCTTCACTCTGCAGGTAGCCACATTTGTATGGGACTACCTGATCAGTAGTACTTAGACACCAAGTACAATATGGTCTAGCTTAGATCAAGGACTTGGAGAAATAAAAAAGCCTCCCCATGGGAGTGTCTCCAGATTACCACATTTAACAATGTTGCAGGCACTCAGAGGTCATGATATTTCTTCAAGTAACAACTGCAGCCCACAATCATAGAAACAATTTTTTTCAACATTCCCTATACAGGGATTCAAGAATGACCTTAGAAATGCCCCAACTGAAGTTAGGGAAATATTCTAGCAACGAAGAGAGATCTGGCTTTAGGAATAAATTACTCTTTTGGATGTGAACAAAGAAAACTGGACTTTGACTTCAGCCTGTCTGTTGAAAAAGTCTTGACCTCCGACCACTCCAAAGTTCTAGGGGCTATTCTAAAGGAGCTCAAAGAAACAGAAGGAACTCAGATAGGATTAGAACCACCAGGGACTGAGAAAAAGGAGTAAAGTCTTATTACTGAGCAGCATTTATGTGCACTTGACTACAAAATAAGTTTCTCAAAGTTAGTCACTGAGCCTTTGAAATATTTTCTCTCGTTTGAAAATGCTGGTATAATCCTTTGATTAAAAAAAAACAGGGAGTGGGGCAGTAAACCAAGGGATTTCAAAGCCTTTTCTGAAGCAACTTTATGTTACTGGTTCTAAAAGGACAAGGAAGATCTCTGAAACCAAATTTCTTATGACTCATACAGCCATCCCTGACCACTGTCACTGAAATGCCCTCCTCTTCCTCCTCATTTAGTTGACTCCTCTTGCTTCATGTATCTCAGGTTAATTGGCCCTTTCTCTGGAAAGCCTCTGCTGGCCTCACTAACTAGGTCATACTTCCCTGTTTTACATTCTCTCAAAGATAATGTACCTCTCTGTCCATCACAGTACTTGTCACAGTTACAATCTACATTTTCTACGTGTTAATTTGCCTCACCACTGTATCCCTAGCACTCAGGAAACCTTCAACTAATTGCTGAACAAACGAGCTGCCCATGGAAAGCTAGTAGAGCTTTGAAAAATGCAAAGTTATTTTCTAGGCAACATGGTACCTTAGTCTCAAACTATATATTGTGACATATGGTAGCCAGCCTCCAAGATGGTCCCCAGGGATCTTCACCTCCGGGTCTTCATGCACTTGTGAGGCCACCACCCACAATATATTAGGATTGGTATGTGTGACCAAAAGAATATGGTGGGAAGTTCCAAAGTCAAGGCATAAAAGACACTGACACTTCTGCACTATTCTCTTTTAGATCATGTGCCATAGGGGAAACCAGTCACTGTTTTGAGGACCCTCAAGCAGTCCTATGGAGAGGCTTCACGGGGCCAGGAACTGAGCTTCCTGCCAAAAGTCAGCCATGTGAGGGAACCATTTTGGAAGCAATCTTCTAGTCCCAGCACCAACATCTGGACTGCAGTCTCATGAGGGAGCCTAAGTCAGAGCCATTCAGCTAAACTGCTCCTGAAATCCCAACCCACAGAAGCTGTGCAAGACAGTAATAAATGTTTATTGTTGTTTCAAGCTACTAAATTTAGGTGTAATTTGTCTGTTTTTGAAGAGTTCTTGCTTTGTCTCCCAGGCAGGAGTGGTGCAATCATAGTTCATTGCAGCCTCAAACTCTTGGGCTCAAGTGATCTTCCTGCCTCAGCCTCCCAGAGTGCTGGGACTACAGGTATGAGCCACTGTGCCAGGCCTGTAATTTGTTATGCAGCAATAGATAATTTATATGTATATATAAAATAAGACAAAACATAGCTTTTGTCTTAAAAGTGTCCAAAGACATCTGATTTGCTCTTCTACACTGATCTATGAGTCACCAGAGCATCAGATTCAGAGTAAAAAAATGTTCAACACTCACAAATATCTAATTGTTCTCAAAAGCTAATTATAACCTGACTTTGTGACTTTGCTTTTCAAGGATTCGGAATTATGACATCTGGACAAACACATAAGCAAAACCATACCTTTTGGTCCATTCTCTACGGCTTCTTCTGCAGCTTCTGGTTCCACTTCTTTTTCAGAGCTGTCAGTGTGTGATTTGGCCTGTCCATTAACCGACATCGTATCACTTGGTATAGTTACATTCACTTTTGATGATGTAGGCAAGGAAGACCCAGCTACTACTACTTCCTGTTGTTTCTGTAATGCTGCCTACAAATCAAGAGAAAGTGAAGACACACTGACCAGGAAGGCTAGCAAATAGGACATCTGCCCTGGAGTACATCTGATAGGACATCTGCCCTGGAGTACATCTGATACCATGCTTTTGCCCTACCAAAGTGCTATACTCAAGAAATTACTTTTATCAGTTTTTATCCTGTCTATAATGAATAACAATAGTACAATATCAAAGTGACAGCTAAACATAATTTAAAAAATCAGTAATAAAATTAATGTGGACAAAAACCTGCAACTAAGGGTCACAGTTTTTAAATCTGAGAATCACTAAAAAAACTAATTAGGAAAAATTAAAGTAAGTAAGGCCGGGCGAAGTGGCTCACATCTGTAATCCCAGCACTTTGGGAGGCTGAGGCAGGTAGATCACTTGTGGTCAGAAGTTCAAGACCATGGTGACCAACATGGTGAAGCCCCATCTCTACTTAAAATACAAAATTAGCCAGGCATGGTGGCTTATATCTGTAATCCCAGCTACCTGGGAGGCTGAGGCAGAACTGCTGGAACCCGGGAGGTAGAGGTTGCAGTGAACCGAGATCATGCCATTGTACTCCAGCCTGGGTGACGGAACAAGACTCTGTCTCAAAAAAAAAAAAAAAAAAAAAAAAAATTAAAGTAGAAGGAACCCAAAATAAAACTATTAAAGGCAAAAACTGAACACAGTAACTTGTGCTCTTAAAATTGATGGAAGAAAAACAATCTTCTTGATAAAATTTAAATATACAAAATTTGAATCAGAAAAATTAAACTTGGTAGAAATAGTCACAGAAGAAAATTCACAAAGGCAGAAGCTATAATTGGTAAAATCTGGTATAGACTCCCAATGTAATAAAAAAATCAAATATGGACAATTATTTTAACATAATTGACCTCAAAAAATCAATAAATTAAAACTTCAGAGAACAATTATGATCACAATTAAATTGAAAACTGTTAATCGTTTTGCAAAATATTTACCTAATTATTAAACAGGCTTATAGGATGCAATTTGAGGTAAAACTATTTTCTCAATAAAAATTTGTCACTGTTTACATAGTTACGATTGAAATGTGCATTCATAAATATAAAATTAAAATGTCCTGAGTCAAAATGGGAGTAAAAACATCTTAAGTTCAAAAGACAACTATTTTGGGACATTCCTCTTCTAAATCAGTATGGACAGATACTACTTCAAGTACCTGAGTATTACTTAGGTAACTTTGGTGGGGAACTATAAATTGAATTACAACATACATGTAGAAAAGTATACAAATGATAAATTACACAGCTTAATTTTCACAAATCAAACATATCCATGTAACTAATACTCACATCAAGACAGTATCTACACCCAGAATATTCCCTGATACCCCTTTCTGGGCACCTGCCCTGAAGGGTAACAACTATTCTGACTTATAACACCATAGATTTGCTTTGTCCATTTTAAAACTTTATAGAAATAGGTTGTATAATATATGTTCTTTTTTTATATCTGGCTTCTTTCACTCAGCATTACTTTTATAAGGTTCATCTATAGGGTCACAAGTAATTCCATTTTGTTGTTTGCATTACTATTATTTCATCATGAAAAGATAAAATCTATTTACCCATTCTACTGTTGATGAGCATTTGGGCATGTAAGCAATGTTTTAAACTAAAACACTGTCACAAGCAAGCAAGTAAGTAAGCATATGTTCACTGCAGGAAAAAAAGTTCACACACACACACACACACACACACACACACACACACACACACAGGCACTCGGGAAAAGCTTTTATAATTCCATGGTGTAGGGATAATTATACATTTTGGGATATCTCTACATACATTTCATTTAATATATCATTTACA
Source organism: Cheracebus regulus (assembly GCA_963574635.1). Taxonomy (NCBI): domain Eukaryota; kingdom Metazoa; phylum Chordata; class Mammalia; order Primates; family Pitheciidae; genus Cheracebus; species Cheracebus regulus. The sequence continues at coordinate 20,808 of CAUYQU010006733.1, forward strand.
AGCCAGTTACTTAAATGAATAGCAATGCCTCTCTCTGCTACTAATACAGGTTAATAACAAACTTAAGATTTTAAGATATCTTCTTCCAAGGTCTGTATTTTCAGTACTTTCCACATCAGTTTTCTAAAAGGAATACTAGCTTCCGGAAAAAGTACCTACAATCAAAACAAGTCAGCACACTCAGAAGTCAGCAGTCAGCACACTCCTGCATGACAGGAAAGCAAAAGAGCATTTCTGATTATCAACAGGCCCAGCTCAAATGGTCCCTCATCTAGACTAATCCTTTCTTGAAAGGCTCTAGCAGAACAACTCCCTTCTCTCGGATCCCCTGACCATGAATCTATTGTACTACATGTAATACATTGTAATAATATATTTATATACTCTTTTCCTATTTTTAGAAGTTTTTAAAAAAGCATAGAAAGGTATAAAAACAATGTAACAAACACCCACAAATGTACCTACACCCCGCAATTAACAAATGTGTTGACTGTGCTCAGTATTTATATAAAAATTAATATTTTATAGGAGTAAAGTCCCCTTTGTTCCTTCTCCAGAAAATTTCTCTTTCCAGAAGCAACCAATCAATTTTTTTATTTTTTATTTTTTGAGATGGGGTCTTGCTCTGTCGCCCAGGCTGGAGTGCAGTGGCACAATCTCGGCTCACTATAACCTCTGCTTCAACCTCTGCCTCCCGGGATTAAGCAATTCTCCTGCCTCAGGCTCCTGAGTAGCTGGGATTACAGGCGCGTGCCACTATGCTGGGCTAATTTTTGTATTTTTAGTAGAGATGTGGTTTCACCATGTTGGTCAGGCTGGTCTCGAACTCCTGACCTCATGATCCACCTGCCTTGGCCTCCCAAAGTGCTGGGATTACAGGCGTGAACCACCGCACCCGGCTGCAACCAAGCAATTTGATAAACTAAGTTTGATCCCTCTAATCTCAATTATGGCTTTTTTTTTTTTGAGACAGAGTTTTGCTCGTCGCCCAGGCTGGAGTGCAATGGTGTGATCTCGGCTCCCAGGTTCAAGCAATTCTCCTGCCTCAGCCTCCCGAGTAGCTGGGATTAACAGGCATGTGCCATCACACCCAGCTAATTTTGTATTTTTAGTAGAGACAGGGTTTCTCCACGTTGGTCAGGCTGGTCTTGAACTTGCAACTTCAGGTGATCAGCCCACCTCGGCCTCCCAAAGTGCTGGGATTACAGGCATGAGCCACTGTGCCCAGCCTATGTCTTTTTTTTTTTTTTTTTTAAGAGACAGGGTCTCGCTCTGTCACCCAGGCTAGAATGCAGTAGTGCCATCATAGCTCACTACAGCCTCAAACTCCTGAACTTAAGTGATCTTCCCACCTCAACCTCCCAAGTAACTGGGACTAGAGGCATGCACCACTATGCCTGGCAAAAAAAAAATTTTTTTTCTTTTTAAAGAGATGGGGGTCTCCCTATGTTGCCCAGGCTAGTCTCAAAACTCCTGGCCTCAAGCAACCTTCTGGCCTTGGCATCCCCAGGTGCTGCGATTAAAGGCATGAGCCACTATGCCCAGCCTCCATTATGGCTTTCTAATTTCGTTTCAAAGGTTTGTGGTTTTGTCCTACTTGACTTTCTTCTCATTAAGTGGTAGCAACCTATAAACAGGACAGAGTGTATGAGCTATTAAAAATGATCTCACTGCCTTTCAAAGAAGCAGGAAAAAGGAAGTGAAACTAAAGTAGAAACAGTCTTCAGAGGAGAGAGAATAAATCCCTCAAAAATACCACTTATTATCTTTAATAAACTCGGGTTTGGTATCCTTTCCTCCTCTTCAGGATTACAAAGAACCTGCAGTGCTTTTTAACTTCTAACTGATGCCAAAGACTCAGAGGAATAGGCAGTTTAGGTAAGAATATACATTTTCAAGGAACTTAAAGAGTTTGACAAAAACAACATTATTTCATGCAACAAGAAATGCTGAGCAACTATAATGTAACGCTTTTCTTCACTCAGATTTTTCTGACAGGTGGTAACTGCTTTATAAGTGAAAAGTAAGTAAGTTAAACTAAGCTAGGTTAAGTTTAACGAGGTTTTTTTTGTTTTGTTTTGTTTTTTTGGAGATGGAGTCTCGCTCTATTGCTAAGGCTGGAGAGCAGTGGCGCAGTCTTGACTCACTGCAACCTCCATCTCCAGGGTTCAAGCGATTCTCCCTGCCTCAGCCTCTCAAGTAGTTAGGATTACAGGCACCCACCACCACTCCCAGCTAATTTTTTATATTTTTAATAGAGATGAGGTTTCACCATGTTGACCGGGCTGGTCTTGAACTCCTGATCTCAGGTGATCCACCGCCTTGGCCTCCCAAAGTGCTGGGATTACAGGCGTGAGTCACCTTGCCTGGCCAAAGGAGGTATTTTATGCCTGCACAAGATATAAAAAATGTATGTAAAATTGGTATCTTCTACGAGTACAAAAAACACTCACAGGCTAACTCTTTTGTCATTTGATTTCTCTGATAGTCCTGTGAGGTTAATAGGACAGGTGCTTTGATTTTATATCCTATTGTTACAGACTGAAAAGGCAGAACAATCAGAGCAGTAACAACTTGTCTGAGATAAAACAAGGTAATGTCAAAGCCCGAACAGAATTCAAGTGTTACCAGACTCCCAGTCCCATGTTCTTTCACCTAAACCAACCTCTCCTATGTGGAAGCAAAATATTTGGGGGCAGGCAGTTGGAGGAGGAATAGCAATGTGCTGTCATGAGTGCTGCCTAACTATGGTGCCTAACACAAAGTCAAATGGACCCAAGCTAGCTCTGCAGGACCAGCCCATGTCTTAGGGCAGGGGAGTCCTCCCACTGGAGGCTGTCCGAGCCTCTGACAGTGCACTGCCAGAAAGACATCTGTGAACTAAGGCTAATTACTCAGGTCCTCATATTCCAGGATCACTATTAGGGTCTATGCCAGACTCATAATAAAGATACTCAACCCACACAACTCCCAAATACCCTTATGACAATATAACATCATCTGTTGCTTCGAAAACACTATTTTCTGTCACAACTGCCCGTGCAATTCTCAAGTCTGACTAAAAGATAACCTAAAAGTTACTTTACACCTTAGAGGCTAACTAATGCAAAATTCATTTGCAACTGTTAAAAAAGAACTTGGGTTCCAATGAAACTAAAAACTCTCTCTAAGGCTGAATTCTAGGGTTGGCTATCGTACCTGTTGCTGTGCAAGCTGGACTTGATACAACTGCTGCATATACTGCTGATAGTGTTGTTCCTGCAACTGGCGGATGAGAATTTGCTGCTGTTCGTAGTTCCCTGGATACTGTTGAGCTGCATACTGCTGGAACTGCACGGCAGTCTGGGAGTTTAAAGCTGCCATTATCTGCTGCCTAAAAACATTAAAAATATATATACTAGTCTGGCTATAGGAGATTGTTCATGACAAAATAAAATGTCCTTATTACTTACTTTTATAGTTTGTAACTCTTAAAAACAACTAAGCTAGTAATGTATACCAGTTAGTATGTGTTCTGGGTCCAGAAGAGAGATTTAAGAAAATAAACCTGGCCTCAATTTTTACTTAGGATTTTCCAGGAAAATCTGGGATGGAAGATAAGAATATGATCATCATCATAATTACCACCATCATAATTACTAACACTCATTGTGCCCTTACTATGTGTCATGCAGTGTTGAAAATACTCACACATGCTAACCCATTTAGTCTTCACAACAACCCTATGACAGAGGGTTCAGTAACCTGCCCAAGACTATAGTGCTAGCAGATGCTAGAGCCTGATGCAAATCCAGAGCTATACTAATTAACCATGATATTGTAAGATGATGGATTGTCATCTCTGACACAGATGAGATATTTAACTGTTGGCTATGGCCTCTCTACCTAAATACATAAAAAAGAATAAGAGGCAGAATAGCTGGAAGATGTTACGGGTGGCTCTGGTAAGTATAAATAGAGTCAGTGAAAATTTGAGGGTCACAACGTTTAATTTAAAGCCTGTATTAATAGAGGAAAATACTGAAAACATCTTGGCATGCTTAGAGATAATCTTATTCTTTTATAGATAAACCACACGCTTTTTTTTTTGGAGACAGTCTCACTCTGTCAACCATGCTGGAGTGCTGTGGCATGATCTCAACTCACTGCACCCTCCACCTCCCAGGTTCAATCAATTCTCCTGCCTCAGCCTTCCAAGTAGCTGGGATTAGAGGCACCTGCCACCACACCTGGCTTATCTTTATATTTTCAGTAGAGACAGAGTTTCGCTATGTTGGTCAGGCTGGTCTCAAACTCCTGACCTCAACTGATCCACCCGCCTTGGCTTCCCAAAGTGCTGGGATTATAGGCATGAGCCACCACGCTTCTTAACTTACTTAAGTGACCAACTTAACAGAGACCTCAAAGCCATTTATTAATAGATAACAAAGCAAAGCCTCACAAACTCCTGTATACAGCATGACACTGGATCCACCTAGGACAAACTCCCCCCAAAAAGAGCAGCATTCACAGTCTTTCTCCAAAGTTGAATGAGGCCTTGGATTAGTCTGTGGCTAGCACTGAAGGTTCTTCTAAGAAACTACCCAGAAATAAGAAGAAGAAATAAAAAAAAAGAATAAATCAATGGACTCTCATGTTCTCTGGTTTAACCTATGAGCCATGCCACCCTTACAACCTCAGACTTACTTCCCACTGTTTTATGGGTGTTAATCACTGCCTCCTTCTTCCCACAGCTCCCTCTTGAAAAACCTGTCAGTCCCTGAGAGAGCTGCCTTCACAGCCCTTACTGAGTAAACAATAGTTGCAGCCTCCAAATCGTGTAATAAAAACTACAAATGGATATCTGACATAGACTGGGCCAATAAGATTCTCTGTCCTGGGAAGCTGCAACTGGGTCTCACAGATTCCAACCAGTCTCTGTCAGATGCATGGAAAGATAGAACAAATAAATCCTGAGATAGCCTTGCATATGCCAAAGCAGAGTGTGACAATTTGCAGAGAGCAAGAATGAAGCAGAGACATAAGCTGAGAGAAGCAGAGACAAGAAACAGAGTGACCAGGCAACCCCAGCTCCTGCTTCCAATCTCTGGATTCTGCAAGTGAACCCCAAATCTTTCTAATACATTCCTTTTGTTTGTTTTTTTTTTTGAGACAGAGTCTCACTCTGTCGCCAGGCTGGAGTACAGTGGCACGATCTCAGCTCACTGCAACCACCGCCTCCTGGGTTCAAGCGATTCCTCTGTCTCTGCCTCCCGAGTAGCTGGGAATATAGGCACATGCCACCATGCCCAGCTAATTTTTTGTATTTTAATAGAGATGGGGTTCTACTATGCTGGCCAGGATGAGCTGAATTTCCTGACCTCGTGATATGCCTGCCTTGGCCT
>CAUYQU010006737.1:0-28555 GCA_963574635.1 Cheracebus regulus
GGGGAGTTGGGGAGAGATAGCATGGGGAGAAATGCCAGATATAGGTGAAGAGGAGGAAGGCAACAAATCACACTGCCACGTGTGTACCTATGCAACAATATTGCATGTTCTTCACATGTACCCCAAAACCTAAAATGCAATTAAAAAATAAATAAAATAAAAAACAAAAAAAAAGAAGCTAGGAAGTGCTACAGGTTTCAATTAAAATTATGATTTATCTCCAGGCATTGAGGCTCATGCCTGTAATTCCAGCACTTTGGGAGGCCAAGGCAGGTGGATCAAGAGGTCAGGAGGTCAAGACCAGCCTGACCAATATGATGAAACCCCGTCTGTACTAAAAATACAAAAATTAGCCGGGTTTGGTGGTGGTACACTTCTGTAATCCCAGCTACTCAGGAGGCTGAGGCAGGAGAATCACTTGAACCCGGGAGGCAGATTGCAGTGAGCTGAGACCACACCAGTGTGTTCCTGCCTGGGCAACAGAGTGAGACTCTGTCTCAAAAAAAAATTATGATTTCTCTCGCCCTTGCTGCAGTTATCAATCTTAAATTTGGCCTCCACGGGATCCACTGTTATCTACTGACTTGCTTTTCATGTCTTGGTCAACTTCCTCTGCATTTGGGAAGGGTTCTCTTTTCTGGACTCAGTTCTGCTATAGCTCCCTTCAAAGTGGATTCTCATTTCAGCATTGAACTGAGCTTCTCATTTTGTTGCAAGCCTGCCTCGCCTGGCTGGTCTCTGTGTTTCACTGGCCCTGTCGTTTGTCCATTTTTCTCCTCTTCTTGGTATTTTCACTCCTGAGTCATAAAGGCCTTGCCTTTTGAAAACGCCCATGGAGGCTGCCGATGCTTCCAAGATGTCCCAATCAAGTCCCAGCAGCTGCATTTCCAGAGAAGGCTCTTCCTCGGGTCTTGAGGGTGATGTACTGTCCTAGTGCCCTCGGGGAAGCAGTTTATTCTCTCAGACTCTGTTTCCTCCTCAGAAACAGTGGGAGGCCAGCAGTCCTTCTCTCCTGTGGAGGTTTCGAGGACTAAAAGAGATGGCTTATGTAAATACGCAGCTCATATCTGACAGGTGACTCCATGGATGACTGTTTTAATATGGCGAGGATGCACAGAGGCCAGTCAACTCACCGACACCAATGTGGCGTCACCGGGCAGAGGCCCTGGCCTGTGAGTGGCTAAGAGTTGGGGATACCAGGTACTGGGGAGAGAGAAAGAGCTGAGACTTTGGGACACAAATAACTCGGGAGTCCTGGGATTGGCAGCAAGGCTGTCCAGAGGGGCCTTGGAGAGGAGGACGAGTGCCTGGAAATCCGGACTGGCCCTGGATCAAGACCCCGGCGCGAGGGCTGTGGGGGAAGGAGGCGCCGAGTAGGACCCCTAGACCCTGTCTGCCTCGGGACCCTCTGAGAACTGGGGTTGTCCTGCGCCTGCTCACTGGGCCTGCGTCACCACTGCTTTGAATAACTGAGGAAGACAGAGGTGGGGTGAGGGCAAGGGTGGGTGCCTGGGGTTCCACCAGATGACAGTAAGAGAGAGCCTTAGGGCATGGTGGCGCACGCCTGTAATCCCAGCACTTTGGGAGGTCGAGGCAGGCAGATCACGAGACCATCCTGGCTAACAGAGTGAAACCCCATCACTACTAAAAATACAAAAATTAGCTGGGCGTGGTGGCGCATGCCTGTGGTCCAAGCTGCTTGGGAGGCTGAGACAGAAGAATCGCTTGAACCCAGGAGGCGGAGGTTGCAGTGAGCCAAGATCACACCCCTGCACTCCAGCCTGGGCAACAGAGTGAGACTGTCTCAAACAACAACAACAGCAAAAACAGGGAGCCTTGAGGACACAGGAGGAGCCAGAGGGAGGGCCCCACAAGTCCCACCTGGGGCCTGTCGTATTATCCCTTTCCGCCCTGGTTCCCCTTTGCTGACCCCTGTCAGGAGCTAGGCACTTCCTCTGCCATCTTTAATCCTGGGGAAGGGGTTATTACTGCTGTTGCTATTATTACTATTCCCATTTTACATTCAAGGAAACAAAGGCTCAGATGAGATAACACCATTTGCTTGGTTCATAAAACTTGTGACAGGGCTGGGCTTGGTGGCTCGTACCTGTAATCTCAGCACTTTGGGAGGCTGAGGTGGGCGGATCACCTGAGGTCGGGAGTTCAAGACCAGCATGACCAACATGGTGAAACCCTGTCTCTACTAAAAGTACAAAATTAGCCAGGCATGGTGGCACGCATCTGTAATTCCAGCTACTTGGGAGGATGACGCAGGAGAATTACTTGAACCAGGGAAGTGGAGGTTGCGGTAAGGTGAGATGGCACCATTGTACTCCAGCCTGGGCAATAAGAGTGAAACTCCGTCTCAAAAACAAACAAACAAACAAAAACTTGTGACAGAAGAGGGATGTCACTGGAGCCATGCTGTGGCCTTAGAACCAGGGCACTGCCAGTGTCCTGGGTTTGGCTCTTAGCCTTGGAGGTGCCTAGCTGCCTGGGCTCTGGGCCGGAGGGTGAGCGTCACATGAAGGCTACTGGCCTTTGCTTCTCCAACCACTGAAAGTTCCCCAGCTATGGAACTAGCTAAGGGCTTTGCAGTATTTGAGCCATTATCCTTCCTGAATGAGACCCAAGATGACTTACTTTTAAGCCAAGTCCAGTTAGCGTTACAACTGTATGTCCTGACTATATTCCTGAAGGGTCAGAATGACTGCTAAGAGATTCCCGACAGCTCATGCATTTATTCAGATCCCCAGATTTTTACGGCTTGAAGTGGAAGGTCTCAGGAAACTTCTACAGTGAAAGGAGCTCCCCTCAAGTGGGAGGAAGTGAATGGCCCAGCCATGGCCTCCGAAAAACCCTGTGAGAAGCCCACTCCCTCTTCTGTGCTTCCAAACCATCCCCTCCTCAGCTTCCACATCCTCACGTTGTGGTGTGGTAGGTAGCTGGGTGTCTGCCTCCCCCTGTGAGCTGTGGGGGCCTTGAGAACAAGGGTGAGGGTCTCGGTCACTCCAGTGTCTGCCCTTGGGCACAGGACAGAGGATGCGTCACTATCCCCTGAATGAAAGGCCCAGCTGGAGCTGGCATGGGAATAAGGCTTCTATGGCCGACTCTGTGCCCACAAACCTCTGAGGTTAACCTTAACCTGCCCCATTCTTAGCAGACTGTACTTCATTTTGAGCAACCCCAGGAGAGAAAAATCCAAATTTCTCTCCCAAATATTGAATTAATCCACACACGAGCAGTTAGTGATTTTTATAAAGAGATTCGCCGTGGAAGAGTAGTTCCTTCATTTCTACTCTTCCTGACTCTCTGAGTCAAGACAGCCTGGCAGGCTGGTGGCTGTCAGGGTGCCCACCCCGTCTCCCCGCCATACTTATGCCCCTCACGACTGGCAGGAAAAAGGGTCTGAAATCTTGAAGTGGAGAAATGTGTTTTCCAAAATCCAAACATCTCTCACAAACATATGCTACAAAGACCCTAAAAAGAGTTCTCAGCACCTCACACAGACACAAGAACAGAACGCGAGATCATCGTCCCAGCCTTTAAAGAGACAAAACAGACATTCCAACAAGCAGATTAAAAGTCACTCGGTCTGAACACTTCACTGGCCAAAAAAAAAAAAAAAAAGAAAAAGTCACTCCGGGCCAGGCGCAGTGGCTCACACCTGCAATCCCAGCACTTTGGGAGGCTGAGGCAGGTGGATCACCTGAGGTCAGGAGTTCGAGACCAGCCTGGCCAACATGTGAAAACCTGTTTCTACTAAAAATACAAAAATTAGCCAGGCGTGGTGGTGCACACCTGTAGTCCCAGCTACCCAGGAGGCTGAGGCAGGAGAATCACTGGAACCCGGAAGGTAGAGGGCCGAGATCGTGCCACTGCACTCCAGCCTGGGTGACAAGAGCAAAACTCCATCTCAAAAAAAAAAAAAAGTAACTCCAAAGTCTACAAGAAAGATACCACTGGCTGCTTGGGAAACCAGGCAACAGAACTGCTCTCTCCCCTGACGATGGCTCTGGGGAGATACTTACTCCTACGACACTAAACACTTTCCTGCTCCAGGATCTTGGCAGCTGCCCTGCCCTGTGCCTGGGACTCTGTCCCCCAGGTCACTATGTGGCTGACTGCCCCACAGGATTCCTCCAAGGCCCTTTCCCAGGTCTCCCTATCTAATGTCATGCCTGTCCCATGGCTGCTCCTTATTGTACTCCTGTTTTTCCTTCATCCCCTATTGCTGTCTGCAAGGGGGTTAGTCTCCTATTGCCACTGTAACGAATTTCGGCAAACAGGGGGTTTAAAACAAGACAAATTTATTATCTTGCAGTTGTGGAGGCCAGAAGTCCAAAAACTCTCACTGGGCTCAAATCAACGTATTGGCAGAGCTGTGCTCCTTCCAGAGGCTTTGGGGGAAATCCCTGTTCTTGCCTCTTCTGGTTTCTAGGGATCACCTGCGTTCCTCGGCTCGTGGCCCATTCCTCTGTCTTCAGAAACAATAATGGCCTGTCAGGTCTTTCTCATGATGCTGTTTCTAAGGCTCTCTCTGCCTCCCTCTTCCCCTTATGAGGACTGTTGAAAGTAAATTGAAAATACCTGAATAATTCAGGATCCTCTCACAACCTCAAGGTCAGCACATGAGCAACCTCATCTCCCCGAGGCTGTGCTACATAACAGCCACAGGTTCCAAAGATTAGGAGGGGCTGGAGGCGGAGGCCGTTATTCTTTCTACCACAGCAACTATCTTGATTATGTCTTGACTCACTCATTTATTATCTGTCTCCACCGCAAGGATGAACCTTGTCTATCTTGCTCTCCACTGTCTCTGTAGCACCAGAAGAATGCCTGGCACAGAGTAGGTGCTCAGTAAATGTTTGCTACATGATTGAATGAAGGAGTAAGTTTGCAATACAAACAAAGAAGGAAAGGCCTAGGTGGGAAGGAGTGGAGACCTCCAAAGCCTTCCTGTTCTGAAATGATCTGATTCATTCTACAACAAGATTAACAAAGCCTCCCAAGCTGTGGGTGTTCAGAGCCGATGTGTCATCATCAGCTCTGCGAGGTTGGCACAACAGGTGCTGGGTCTGGGATGAGCAGGGCGGCCGGAGTATCTGCGGGCCGAGCTGCCAGGCTCATCAGGGAGCCACCCCAGGCTCTGCCCTCCAGGCAGCTTCTCTGCAGGCTGCTCCCAGGGCTGGAGACTCCAGGCTTGTCTGCCAGCTGTCACTTCTGTCTTCCCCAGAGTACCTCAAGAGTTTTATGAAAAGAAGCAAGCTGGAAAGAAGAGGGTCTTGGGGATATGTAATGAAGGATAAAATGTCCCCCGTGGGTTCTGGGCAATGGTGAGAATGGAGATCGCTTGCATTCCTGGCCCAGTGGAATCACGAGGGCTTTTGAAACATGATGACTAGTGCAGGTTTTTAGCATCTGTGAGCCTGTGCAATGATGAATGCTATCTATGTGTGCGGTGCTGAAAGGTATGTGGTTACATTCTTGAAGGGGAGGAGTTTACACGAAGCTGCATGCTAAATACAGGACCTTTGCTTGGGGTGAGAAGGAAAGGGGAAATGGAAATAGTGAGGGGGACGAGCTTCCTCCATGCGGCAGAGGGAAACAGCCGTTTCAAAGGCGAACGTTGAGTGTGGGAGTGGAGGAGGCCTTGGATGCTCCCAACAGCATCCCTTTTCCCTCAACCTCCTGTCCATTCTTTCATCTTGAGACAAGCCAAGGAGCCCCAGGCCCATCACTGTCTGTGGCTCCCAGGTAGCCAGGGGTGCTCCCCCACCCCCAGCCCCCAGCACCCCACCCCGCCAGCCATCTTCCTTCCTCAGCCCCACCTGACACTTTGCATCTCACAGGGCTCAGTAGATTCCTGCTGGATGAAAAAGGCATGGGTGAAATTATCTCTTGACGATGTGAGATAAAAATGGTTACCCAGGAAGAAACAGAAAGAGAAATGAAAGAACGTTGTCTTGAGAGAAATGGAGCAATAAGCAGGCTTCAGCCTGAGGGCTTCGAGAAGCCAGGTTGCCCTTTGCACGGCCTGCGGGGCCAGTGCATTCCTCTCCTGTCTAATCTTTTTCTTCTTTTTCTGGATGGAGAAGGATGACTGAAGATTCATATTGATAATTTCTGCTTTTTCTCTTAGGAAAGTAGTAAGTGACGGTGAGGAAGTTCAAATCGAAAATATAAAACAGAAGTAAAATCCCCTGACATGGAAATAAGCCTTCCTTCTTGGGAAACTCAATGTAAATATGTTTCTCTAAAATGTAACTTTAGAGTCTGGAATATATTTGACATCTTAAAAATAGTCCTCAAGACTTTATGATAAGGCCGGGTGAGGTGGCTCATGCTTGTAATTTTAGCACTTTGGGAGTCTGAGGCAGGCGGATCACTTGAAGTAAGGAGTTCGAGACCAGCCGGACCAACATGGTAAAACTGTCTCTGTCTAATTCAAAAATTAGCTGGGCGTGGTGGCGGGTGCCTTTAATCTCGGCTACTTGGGAAACTGAGGCACAAGAATCGCTTGAACTGAGGAACCCGAGGTTATAGTGAGCTGAGATTGCACCACTGCACTCCAGTCTGGGCAACAGAGTTACACTCTGTCTCAGAAAAAAAAAAAAAAGACTTTATGTTAAGCACATCAAATGTTCAATGAGGCATTTGTTAGAGATTGACAGTCAATGTTGGGGTGAAAAGATTTGTAAAAATTTGTCAATAACAATGTCGTGACATCCAGAGCTGGGCCCCACCACTGGCTCTCTCCTGTCACCTGGCCAGCGGTGGCCTCAGGCTGCACGCCCTTGGCAGAAGAACACGCTCTGGGTGCCTCCTGAGCACGCTTCTCTGCCTCCAGGCCTGTTTGCCCTGTGCTTCTCCCTGGGGTCTGACAAACAGATGTTGCCCTGGTCCCCTCACTGGTAGCGCTCAAGAGATTCTCCACAGCTGTGCTGGCCAGTGCTGCCGCCACAGGCCACAGGGGGCCACAGAGTGCTTAGAACATGGCTCCCCCCGGAAATGTTCTGTATCTCATAATTTTATTGCACATTGAAATCTTAATATTTGGACATATTAGGTTAAATAAAATATGTTAATCAAATTGATTTTACCCAATCTTTAAAAACTTCTAGGCTGGGCGTGGTGGCTCATGCCTGTAATCCCAGCATGTTGGAAAGCCAAGGCAGGCAGAACACCTGAGGTTAGGAGTTCAAGACCAGCCTGGCCAACATGGTGAAACCCTGTCTCTACTAAAATTGCAAAAATTAGCCAGGCCTGGTGGTATGTGCCTGTAGTCCCAGCTACTTTGGAGGCTGAGGCAGGAGAAATGCTTGAACCAGGGAGTCGGAGGCTGCAGTGAGCCGAGATTGTGCCATTGCATTCCAGCCTGGGTGATAGAGGGAGACTCCATCTCAAAAAATAAGCCAAAAACAACAATAACAACAAAAAAACCCTCTAAAATCTGGCTGCTAGAAAATTTAAAATTGTATGTAATGCTCACATGACAATTCCACTGGGCATCAATGCTCTAGAATCTTGTTACTCAGAGTCTGGTCCGCAGGCCAGCAGGTCAGCCTCACCTGAGAGCTTGTTAGAAATGCAGATAACCAGGCCCAACATCTAGGAATTCAGAATCAGCATAAGATCCCCAAGGGATCCCGGTGCACATTAAGGTTTGGAGGCCATGCGTGGGTGGGGAATTGCAGTTGGGGAATGTTGCCTACGTTAGCATTCACTCTAACCGCCATGCCGAGGAAACTCTTTGAATATGCTGTGGCCCAGGCAGTGGAAGACTATGCGGCTGCTTAAAAGATTAAAGCAGAGCTTTGTGTAGTGAGTTGGAAAGATCTCAAACATTTTTTTAAAAAATTTTGCAGGATAATATTGTAGGAGGGTTTTTGTTGTTGTTTTTTTTTGTTTGTTAAGGGATAGATTATCTACACAAGATTGAACTTACATAAGAGTGTTGAGATAGAACTTGTAGAGATGGGGTCTCACTCTGTTGCCCTGGCTGTTCTTAAACTTCTGGGCTTGGCTGGGCGCAGTGGCTCATACCTGTAATCCCAGCATTTTGGGAGGCCGAGGCGGGTGGATCACCTGAGGTCAGGAGTTCGAAACCAGCCTGGCCAACATGGTGAAATCCCGTCTCTGCTAAAAATACAAAAATTAGCTGGGCATGGTGGCAGGGACCTGTAATCCCAGCTACTTGGGAGGCTGAGGCAGGAGAATCGCTGAAACCTGGGAGGCAGAGGTTGCAGTGAGCCAAGATCACACAATTGTACTCCTGCCTGGGCAACAAGAGTGAAACTGCATCTCAAAGCAAACAAACAAACTCCGAGGCTCAAGCAGTCCTCCCACCTCAGTCTCCCAAAATGGAGATAGAAGTTTTAAAATATATATATATATATAGTTTACATTTAAAAGTTATATCTCAGCTTGGTCAAAAGAAATTAAAACGTACCAAAGGGTATGTCAGAAATAGAGGCCCCCTTCTCTTATGGATAACCCTAAAGGCCTGCAAACCCCCATCCTAGCCTCACAGTTGACAGTTTCTCAGATATTGTTTTCATATGTTTTACGTATTTATATTTGGTTTTGTAAATGGGATAATACTGTGTATACTGGTCCGAGATTTCATTTCTTCCCTTAGCAGTCTGTCCCTGAGACGGATCCAAGTTCATTCACACATCTTTGTGCTTTTTAACTGTTGCACAATAATGGATGGATACATAGATGATTTTCTTTTTTGTTGTTCTTACTACAAAAGACAGATTCTGCAATAAGCAAGGCTTGCGTGTGACTGTGCATACAAGCTTTCTCCCCGAAAAACTACTGCTGGGTTGAAGGAATGCATATATGATTGTAAATACTGCCAGATTGCTTTGCCCGGGGCTCTTCCAAGTGACCTTCTCACCCAATGTCTCTTGGTCCTTATGATGCCCACATATCTCAGTTCTGGACCTTACCAGTGCCTGTAATTTTCATCAGATGATGAGTGAAATATGTGATCTCAAAATTTTATTTTGCATTTCTCTCATTAGAAATGACACTAATGAGCCAGGCATGGTGGCTGAGGCCTGTAATTCCAGAACTTTGGGAGGCTGAGGTGGGCGGATCACTTGAGATCAGGAGTTCGAGATCAGCCTGGCCAACATGGTGAAACCCTGTCTCTACTAAAAATACAAAAATTAGTCTGCTGTGGTGCCAGGCACTTGTAATCCCAGCACTTTGGGAGACAGAGGTGGATCTCCAGAGGTCAGGAGTTCGAGACCAGCCTGGCCAACATGGTGAAACCTGGTCTCTACTAAAAATACAAAAATTAACCAGGCGTGGTGATGCATGCCTGTAATTCCAGCTATTTGGGAGGCTCAGGCAGGAGAATCACTTGAACTCAGGAGGCGGAGGTTGCAGTGAGCCAAGTTGGCACCACTGCACTCCAGCCTGGGCAACAGAGCAAGACCCCATCTCAAAAAAAAAAAAAATGACACTACTGGCTTGGCAGGGTGAGACATGCCTGTAATCCCAGCATGCTGGGAGGCTAAGGCAGGAGGATCATTTTACCTCAGAAGTTCAAGACCAGCCTAGACAACATTGTAAGAATCCCTCTCTACAAAAATTTTAAAAAACTTTTTTTTTGTTTTTTAATTAGGCAGTGGTGGCGGTGCACATCTGTAGTCCTAGCTACTTGGGAGACTGAAACAGGAGAATCACTTGAATCCAGGAGGCTGAGACTGCAGTGAGCCAGGATCACACCACTGCAATTCGGCATGGGTGACAGAGCGAGATCCTGTCTCAAAAGAAATGACACTAAGCCTATTTTCATATATACATTCATCTTTTATGTTTCTTTTCTTGCCTATTTATATTTTTTCCATTTTTTCCTTTTTAAAAATATTTCTGGCTGGGCGTGGTGGCTCACGCCTGTAATCCAAGCACTTTGGAAGCCGAGGTGGGCGGATCACCTGAGGTCAGGAGTTCAAGACCAGCCTGACCAACATGGTGAAACCCCATCTTTATAAAAAATAAAAATAAAAATATTTCTGATTTAAAAAACCCTTGATATGTTTTGTATATTAATTTTTGGGATAAGTTATACTGTACATATTTTCTCCAGCCTGCATTTTTTTTTTTTCAAGACAGGGTCTTGCTCTGTCGCCTAGGCTGCAGTACAGTGGCATGATCTCTGCTCACTGCAACCTCTGACTCCTGGGTTCAAGCGATTCTCCTGTTTCAGTCTCCTGAGTAGTTGGGATTACAGGCATGTATCACCAGGCCCAGCCAATTTTTGTATTTTTAGTAGAGGCGAGGTTTCACCATGTTGGCCAGGTTGGTCTTGAACTCCTGACCTTAGGTGATCCTCCTGCCTTGGCCTCCCAAAGTGCTGGGATTACAGGCTTGAGCTACCACATCGGCCCCAGCCTGCAATTTTTTTTAAGCATTGTTTTTGGTGCATTTTGTCAGGTGAAAGTTTAAAACCATTAGGTAGTCAAATGTTTTCATTTACAGATTCTGAGTTTCATGAATCACCCGTTCCAATATTATTTATCCAGGGAAAATACTATTTTTTTCTAACAATTTTTAATGTGTTTTTATGTTTAGCTCTTTAGTTTTATGTTTGGTATAAAATAAGGATGATAACTTACCCTCCAAATGGATAGCCAGCACCCTATTAAATAGCCCATTCTTTTCCCAGGGATTCACAATGCCATTGTATCACGTGCTAATGTCCTAATCCAATTTGAAACGCCTCCTCCTATTCCATTGATAGATTAATCTACTCTTGTCCCAGTTGCATAGGTTTTAATCACTGTGGCTTTCTTGTGTTTCCTTGTCTGGCAGACTAAGTTACCATTTATTGTTCTTCTCATTAGTCTTTGGTGGCCATTGATTTTTTTTTCCAGGTGAATTTTATAATCAGCTTGTCAAGTTCTCTAAAAATTCCAGTTGAATTTTGTGTAATTACATTTAATTAACAGGTTAATTTGCTGATAACTTATGTTCTTATAACATCAAGTCCTTCCACTTGAGATCATGGTTTCTTCCTCCATTTATTCAGCTTTTCTATCTTTTTTTTCTGCTTTCTCTTCTGCTTTCTCCACATAGTTCTTACACCTGCTCTGTTACTGAGTGTGATGTAGCTTTAATTACCTTTGCAAACAGAATCTTCCTTTTCCATTATGACATTTCTGATTAGGTTTTGTGGGTGACTAGGAATGTGACAGTTTCTATAGGGTACTCTTAATTATCTGTCTGAATTCTCTTATTCGTTTTAATAGTGTCTGTATTCATTCTTTTGGCTTCTCCAGGTACATACTTTTATCGTGTGCAAATAATGGCCGACTGTCTGTTCCTTCCAGTGCAACTCATTTAGGGACAGGGGAGTTGTTCTGATCTGTTTCATACTGGCTGGGACCCGCCGTGCAATGCTGCAGATTAGAGGCATGATGCTTTTGGTTGTCTCACTTCTTCTTTTTTTTTTTTCTTTTTTTGAGACAGAGTCTTACTCTGTCACCCAGGCTGGTATGCAGTGTAATGATCTTAGTCACTGCAACCTCCACCTCCCAGGTTCGAGCGATTATCCCATCTCAGCCTCCTGAGTAGCTGGGATGACAGGCGTGTGCCACCATGTCCAGCTAAACTTTGTATTTTAAGTAAATTTAAAATACAGAGTTTCACCATACTGGCCAGACTGGTTTCGAACTCCTGACCTCAAGTGATCCACCTGCCTAGGCCTCCCAAAGTGCTAGGATTATAGGCGTGAGCCACCGTGCCCGGCCTTGGTTGTCTCACTTCTGACTTCCAAGGATGTTTCTGCTCCAGGAGGAGGATGCAAGTCAAAGACAAGGAGTGTGACAGGAGTGGTGAGAGACAGGCGTCCACTGCATGGCACCCAAATGGGACCAGCACCGCGGCTGGGAGCTGGCAAGCTTAGCCAGTGGTCAGCCACAGGGTCTTCTGAACCAGCTCAACCCACTGTGGGCTTCCTCTTTGGTGAGACGTGGTACCGAGGGAGTGGCCAGGGCCAGACACCAGGAGACTCTCAGGCCACGACCTGTGTATCTCTAGACAGTTCTGGTCATCTTTAATGTGTTCTTAAATAGGGCGGAAACCTGCCTCCTGATGACATCCACTCCTGGATTCCGATTCTCCCTCAGGAGACATGTGGAAGCCTCAGCTGTTTGAAAACCCAGGCAGGTCTCCCTTGAGGGTTCTTCAGGCCAAACCCTCTGGGTTACTTCAGCCATTCCGCATGCCCCTCCTAACCCCAGGCCATCCCCGACGCCCCTCCCATGACACACTCAACCTGGTGTCTGTCCTTCCTAAAGGGAGCCCCAGAACCCAAGGCCTGCAGGGTGCACTGACCCTCCACTGGGCGCTCCTCCACGAGTGTGGCCTCACAAACAGTGACACCGGGGGGTGCCCGTGCAGCCGTCCAGCTCCACAATGTATTTGCTGTCGATTAAAATGCCATCGTCTTTTTCACATGTGCTCCTGCTAAGCTGGACTTGAAACTTTGTTTTTATTTTTTTGAGGTGGAGTCTTGCCCTGTCGCTCAGGCTGGAGTGCAGTGGCGTGATCTTGGCTCACTGCAACCTCCGCCTCCTGGGGTCAAGCAATTCTCCTGCCTCAGCCTCCAGAGTAGCTGGGATTACTAGCATGTGCCACCACATCCGGCTAATTTTTGTGTTCATAGTAGAGACAAGGTTTTACCATGTTGGCCAGACTGGTCTCGAACTCCTGACCTCAGGTGATCCGCCCACCTTGGCCTCCCAAAGTGCTGGGATTACAGGCGTGAGCCACCGCACTCCTGCCTAGACTTGGAACTTTAGATTGTTTTGTCCTAAACTTACCATGTCTAGAACAGTCCGTTACTCCAGATCGCTGAGGTCAGTTTCATCCTGGCTCTGGCACCTCGAATGTGTGCCATTGTTCTAGCTGGTGGCAGCCCCACACGGGAAGGCCCACTGCCTGGATCCTCATCTGAATTGCAGATGTGGATCAGAGGAGGAACCTGTGTCTTGGATGGACACTGTTGTGCCCTCAGCCAGGTGCATCTCTCTCCATATGCTTTTCAACAACAGCAAAGTCACAAATGAACCCCACAAAATGCTTTATGGAAACTTATATATATCAGATTAAAGATCACAATCTGGTGGCCCCTATGTTGGATTTAGTGTTCTGTTCGCCCAACCCATATTTTAAAAAATTATGAACCAGTTACAAGCATTTTTAAAAATTCAGATATTTCTACATAGTAATCTGGATTTTCAGCTTTCCTTGAAAAATCTGAAGATCTGATACCCTTGATTATTCCATGGTGATGTAGCTGGAGTAGGGTGTGTATTAGTCTGTTTTCACACAGCTGATAAAGACATATCCAAGACTGGGCAACTTACAAAAGAAAGAGGTTTAATGGACTCACAGTTCCACGTGACTGGGGAGGACTCACAATCATGGCAGAAGGTGAAAGGCACGTCTCACATGGTGGCAGACAAGAGAAGAATGAGCTCGTGCAGGCAAACTCCCATTTTTAAAGCCATCAGATCTCGTGGGACTCATTCACTATCACGAGAACAGTGCAGGAAAGACCTGCCCCATAATTCAATCCTCTCCCGCTGGGTTCCTCCACGACACATGGGAATTGTGGGAGTTACAATTCAAGATGAGATTTGGGTGAGGATACAGCCAAACCATATCAAAGTGGAAGTGTCTCCTTTCAATGGGGCATTTCTCTTTGGTACGCCACCATCCCGACCTCGCCTGTCTCCTGACTCCCAGGCTGTTCCACTCATTTACATCACCCGCCTGACTGCTGGAGGGCATTGAGCTACGATTCTCATCAGATGCCACCAGTCACCTAATTTGTGAGGCCAGCAGCCATACACCAGTAAACAGGTTTAGCTGACCCGGTGTGTTCCCACCGTACACCGGTAAGCAGGCTCAGCTGACCCGGTGTGTTCCCACCGTACACCGGTAAACAGGTTTAGCTGACCTGGTGTGTTCTCAGTGGCCTCCGGCTGGTTCTCAGGCCCAGCACCTGTTTTGCCGCTCCTCACAGCTCATGCTCTCAGTAATCTCATCTAGCCTCGTGCCTGCAATGGACGTCAAGCTCACTGCACTGTGAACTCCAGAACAGCCCATGTTACTCCCAGTGACAATCCGAATGCCCCCTGGCCTGCCCTTAGGTGTCCCGGCTCTCTCCTCTCAGCGTCCCCCATAGACTCGTGGGCACCCCCGGTGAGCTCGCTCACCCAGAGCTCTCTCCCTTTCCTGGGATGAGGCTTGGTTCTGTGGACCAAGCTTGGTCTGCCTTGTGCTTTGATCCCAGTTCTTCTGAGCAGGGACTTCCGGTTCCTCCGCAGGTGTGGCGTCAACCCCAGAGGCTTGTCTGCTCCTGTTAGAGCCTCCTTTCCCCAGAGGCCTGGGTGGGCCCCCCTGGGATCTGCAGGACTCATCTTTGTCACTTCACTTGCACTGTTACTGTCCCTTTCTGGCATTTCTTGGTTTTAGACAATCTCACCTACCCCTCAAAGCAGGCGGAAACTTCCCCTTTGGTCTGGCCCTTCTCCATCTTTAAGTGGAACGTGCTTTTCCTCGCTGTATAGTAATCCCCTTTGCATGCCCCCAACAAATCTCTCACCATCTTGTGCCAACTGCGTTTCTTCCTGATCCAACCTTGCTTTCTGGAGATGGCGGCCATGCAGAAGGAAAGGCAAGTATATCAGGAGGTTTGGTCTCTGGGGACTGAAGGGATGATTTTGCCCAAGTGGTCAATGTCACTGGACCACATGCCATGGTAAACCCTGGACAAGCAATTCTCCAGGGAAGAAAACAAGACCTGATTTGTAGTGTTTGCCAATTTCTGCTGTGGAAGCACTCTCACCATGGCTCCCACCAGAGTGGCTGCATCAACAACCGGCTCTTGGGGTTCCTGGAAAATTGGGATTTGAGCCTGTAGGAGCCAGTGCCAGCACCCCTTGGGCATGCGTGTTATAAACTCACATCTGCCAAGCCCTAGTGGGATCTATCTGCCTCTAGGACTGTAGACGTCGTTATTAGAGATGCCTGTTGCTCCTATTAGGAATCAGACAGATTAATAATTACTTCTCTTAGAGCTCTTTTAATCCCCCAAACTCTTATTTATAAGACATTTTATGATTAATAATGATATAATACATATCACATTAGATATATTATAATTAATGGTATATTATTATATGTTATATAATAATATAACATTAAAATCAATTAATTAATTATTAAATGATTAGAACATACAATTATATTTTATATCATTATTAAATATATAATATCTATTTATAATAGATATATATTATATAATATAAAATTAATTGCATAGCATATGCGATTAATATAGTATATGTAATTAACATAATAATCTATTACATATTATTGCAATTAATATATGTGCAACTAATATAATACATATGCAATTAATATAATATTCTATTATATATCATTGCAATTAATATATATGAAATTAATATAATGTATATGCAATTAATCTAGTAATAGATTATATATTATTAATATATTTCCTATATCAATAATTAATAAATAATGATAAACAGTAATATATTAATAAATATTAATATACAGTAATAACATATTAATGTATAGTAATAATGTATAAATAAATATGAATATATATTAATGATTTAATACATAATATAATATAAATATATATGTGATATATACAATAACATATTATATTATATTATAGTTAATTCAGTTTTGCCTCTTCTTTGTGAACACATTAGGGAAGGATGTTTTTTCTACATGGCTCCTCTAACTACTTGACTGTGTGATCGAGGCAAGCTGTCTATTCTTCTGAGCTTCAGTTTATTTATCTGAAAAATGGGAGTTGATAATCCATTAGCAGTCAGCAGAGCAGGTGCTCCGTGGTGACCATGGCTCTTACTGACTGGGAGCCATGTCCTGGGCTCCCGTCAGTTCATTAAGCCACTTGGCCACGTAGATCTCGGAATCTTCATGGACGGATAAGGAAATTGGTTTAGTCTTAAAGAGTTAAACACTATACTCTAGATCGCACAACTAGTTGGTGGTGGAGCTAAGATTTAAATTTGTAGCTAACATGGTGTTTTAAAACTGAGTTGCAAACATTAAAAAATCTGAGATTTCATCTAAGAGTCTGGACTTTTACCTTTCGAAAAATTTAAAATTCTAGCAACCCAAGGCCTGGGTGACCCCATGGGGCTATAACTGGAGCTAAGTGGAAGCTGCTGCCTTTGAAGGGGTATTTCTTCCATGGGCCCCAGTCCCCACTTCTCCCTAGTGCCTCACACCTTGCCTGCTTCACTCACACCAAGCTTCAGATTTGGTGATTTTCCCCATGGGCCAGAATGAGAGGAAGAAACTGAGGCACAGAATGTTTTGGCAATTAATTTAGCTCAAATCAGAGAGGCCAGAGCAGAGCTAAGAACCAGTCTTTCACAGTCAGGCTAAATGATCAAAACAAACTGTCTTTACAAATTGTTTTAATCCCTTCTGTCCCCATATTGCTCTTGTATAACCTCCCCTTCCTGGGAAACCATTTGAGTGGGTGTCTTTTTATTTGAATATGTTCTTACACAATATGTATTGTTGTTTTGGGTGCATGCATTTTAAATTTACTGAAGTGATATCATAGCTTTTATTCTGTTTTCTCCTTTTCACCAAAGGATCTTTGTAAAATTCTTCCATGCTGCTGTGTGCACAGTAGGTTATTGCTTCTGGCTGCTGCAAAACACCCCACGTATGCCTTGACCACATTACCTGTCCACTCTGCCAGGGACGGGCATACAGGTTCCCTATAAATCTCTGCTGCACAAAGAATGACAGCCATATAGGTGGCCAAAGTGAGCCCTGGGGTGTATGCCCAGGAGTGAAGTTGCTGGGTCACAGGATATGCTCATATTTAATTTGCCTAAATTGTGCCGGCTTGTTCTCCACAGTGGCTGTCCTGGTCTATGCTCCTGGGTTTCTCTATCCAGCACAGACGTTGAGGGAGGAAGGGAGGGCTTTGCAATACACAATATCCATCAGTAAATAGGCCCTTGGGATGGAGTTCAAGACAAGCTTGCCTCATGCCAAAGGCACCAGAACACACAGGCAGAGAGATTGAGAATGGCAACCTTTCAGAGTCCAGGAGCACAGAACTTAGAGGAAGGAATCTGAGACCTGGGTTCAAATCCTGCCTCTGCCACTTCCAGGTCAAATCACTTGGCCCTTCTATATCCCAGCTGCCTGCTAGGGGTGATCTGCCCAGGGCTAGGGACTTCTCCCAAAAAAGTAGTTCTTTTCTTTTTTGAGATGGAGTCTTGCTTTGTCGCCCAGGCTAGAGTGCAGTGGTGTAATCTTGGCTCATTGCAACCTCTGCCTCCTGGGTTCAAGCGATTCTCCTGCCTCAGCTTCCCGAGTAGCTGGGATTACAGATGCATGCCACCACACCTGGCTAATTTTTGTATTTTTAGTAGAGACGAGATTTCACCATGTTGGCCAGGCTGGTCTTGAACTCTTGACCTCAAGTGATCTGTCCACCTTAGCCTCTCAAAGTGCTGGGATTATGGGCATGAGCCACAGCACCCTGTCCCATTTCTTTATCTGTAAAATGGGAAGATTAACAGAAACTTAAGTGAAGCTGTTTGAGTACTCAAAAAATACTTATCTTTTTCTTCATTCCTAGCACCGAGGTAAATGCATAATGCATTTCATCCTCAATGCTGGAGTTTCTGTGCATGCTCAGTCACACTTAGGGCACCCTGCATCCCCTCTAGCTGGTTCAGGGACTCACAGGACAGAGGCCTTGCTAAAGAGTAGGATTTGGGACTGATGAGGGCAAACAGAAGGTGAGGTCGGATGTGTGCTGAAGCCATGGGGGTAGGCTCAGGGAGGGATGGTCGTGGTCCTCATGAGCCATGGGTTGGGGAGGAAGAGGAAGAGGAAGCTATGGTTTGCATGTCTGATCAGCTCTTCTTTAAAGTGGGGGTCCAAATTCTTTTCCAGTGCTGAGGGTCTTGGGTTGAGGACTTGAGGGTGAATCCTTTGGTCAGCTGTTGAGGAGTGGCTTGAGATGGACAAGTGCAAGGACTGAATTTGAGAGTGACTGTCATAGACCCAGTGCTTCCAGAAGCAGATCCTAGGCTTTGGTGCCAGTAATTCATGAAAGAATGGCTCCCAGGAGAAACCAGTAAGGGAGTGGGGGACAAAGGACAGGGAAGGGGGAGAAGCCAGGTGCGATTTCAGGTGAAGTCTCAGCTCTGGCCTGATCCCGCAATGAGCTGTGGAGTGTAAATTACACCTCTGAATTTGTCCTGCAGGGAGGCAAGAAACTGGGCCTTTGCAAATGTACTCCAGGCCCCTGTTGGCTGTCTTGGGTGGGGATAGGGAACGTGGACCTCCCGGGTTTTTCTGGATCTCCCCATGAGCGCAGTGGCTCCAGTGCCCAAGGGCAGTCGTCTGCAGCAGCAGACTCGGGTTTTTCATAACAAAGCAACAGAGCCCCCGGAAGTAGGGATGGGAGTGGGGGCAGGGGCGGCAGTAAAGGGATCCCTGGGAACTGGGTAGGACCGCAACTTTGGTCTCTATAAGAACTTGGTTGTGGTTGGAGACTGTCATCTCTCTACCCCTGTGCTTTGACAGTGCTGCTCCCTTGGCCTGCCAGGACGCTCCCTGCCTCTTTGCCCCACCACCTCCTACCCACCTGAAGTAGGGGCATCTCATTGCAGAGTAGCTTCTTTGGCGAATCCTTCCCTGACCCACCAGGTTAAGTCTCCTGCAACACCCTCCCAAGCCACTGTCTTCTCTTCACAAGCATCTGCACCTGGTCATAATTCCTTAGTTGTTTATGGTTCTGTGTCTTGTCCCTCACTGGACCGTGGGCAGGGCCTGCGTCTGTGTTGGTCCCTGCTGCTGCGGGCTAAGCCGGGGGAAGGCACAGTAAGAGGGTAGTGACCATGTGTGGGACGCCCGCTGGCTGTGGCATCACCAGCTCTGCTTCCCTCCGGCCCCACCCAGGGCAGCAGGTGACCCTGGGGCTGATCCTGATGCTGATCCCAATGAGTAGGGCAGGGGCCACAGGACGGGATATCAGGGACTGGAGGGTGGCATGGAGAGAGTGTCTCTGGGGGCCACAGTGTGGTTCTGGCTTGTTGGAGAGATGGTGGGGTGCACAGGGGCCTGAAGGTCTGCACAGGGGACGAGATGAAGGGAGGTCAGAGAGTAGTCGCTGTGGGAATGAGTGTGTGGAACTTGAGGATTTGTCCCTATTGGCAGATGATAAAACAAGCTGTGTGGCATTGGACAAGTTGCCTTATCTCGAGTAGCTTCAGCTTCTCCATGGATAAATGAAGATAAGTATGTCATGAAGGTTCAATAAGAGGAAGACCCTGGGGAGAGTTATTTCTTCCCACCACACGTGTATCTGTCAGTGCTTACTGCATAACAAACAGCCTCAAATCTCAGTACTTAGTGACAGCAAACATTGATTTTCCACCCCTGGGTCTGCAGGTCTGGTGTGGTTGGCTAATCTAGCTGGGCTCTCCTGGACTCAACTGGACCAGGCTGGACTCCAGGTTTCTAATCATGTCCAGGTCTGTGCCTAACATCCTCATTCCTGGGCCAGGCGGAAGGACTGGAGTTTCCCTGGGTGTCCTTTCTCATGGCAGGTTGCAGGGGCCCAGGAGGAGGAGTAAAAACCCGATGTGCCCTTGAAGCCCTCAGCTCAGAACTGGTTCTTTTGCCCACATTGCATTGGCCAAAGTCACGTGGCCAATCTCAACATCAGTGGGGCGGAGACACGGGACATGGATGCAAAGTCCTGCAGCAGGGAAGAGCCCCTCTGCCATAGCCCCCTTCCTCATCCTCTGGGTATCTCCTGTGCACTGAGCTCTTGGAGAAAGTGCAGAAAACTTTCCCACAGTGAACTGAAAGGCTCGCTGTGATGCCAGGTATGAGGCACAGTCTCCAGCTGTCAGCTGTGACTCTAGTGACCAAGGACACATCCTATTCTGGAGTCTTCACTGTGGGCCTGAGGTTCCCAGATGAGGGTTCCAGCATCCAAACACCCAGAGCACCTGCTGACAGAGTATTGTCATCCTTGTCCCCTTGCTCTGATCCTGGTGACATTAACAGAGACTTCAGAGCTGTCATTTCAGGATCAGCCAAAGCTATCAATTTTCCAGCCCTCCATCCTTGATGTGAGGGGTTCAAAGTGCTTTCTAAGCTGCTCACGTCTTCAAGGAAAGCATGGGCCTGACTCTCATGGCACTGATACTGGGGAGTGAATGGCAGAGATCTGGGGACCTGATGATCTCAACATCCCAGTGGGAATCCCGGCTCATGGGGGATAAGACCTAAGTGAACACCCATGTCTGAGAGTTGATCTGGCACGGGAGTTTCCCCAGTGGACGGTGCGGTAGGTAGGGCTGCTGGTGGGTGGGCAGAGGGTAGGTGGGGACCCAGCCTGGGGAGGACTGAAAAGTGGAAAGGAGGGACACTATGAGTCCAGGTGGGATTTCAGGTCAAGTCTCAGCTCTGGCCTGATCCCACAAGGAGCTATGGAGTGTGAATTACATCTCCAAGTTTTTCCTGCAGGGAAGCAAGAAACTGGGCTTTTGCACATGTACTCCAGCCCCCGTTGGCTGTCTTGGGTGGGCACAGGGAACCTAGACCTCCCAGGTTTCTCCTAGATCTCCCCAGGAGCAAAATGGCTCAGTGCCCAAGGGCAGATGTCTGAGCAACAGGCTCAGGTCTCTTGCAGCAAAGAGTGTGTTGACTATGAACTCAGAGAAGAGGGTGATTTAGAAGCGAGTGCAGAGACTGCTGGGGAGTGGGGCAAAGCCCACGCCAGAGCGTTCTGGGAAGTCTGCCCAAAACAAGGTGAGAGGAACGTCAAAGAACCTAGCTTTGGGAAGCTGGGGCTGGTTGGAATGAAGTAGTTGGGAGAAGACAGAACCCAGCTCCACTGTGCCAGGGCCATCAAGCCCTGGACAGCAAGGGCCTGGGGAAGGGGTTGCAGCCTGGTGCTCGCTGGGGAGCTGGGAAGAGACGAGTGTCTGGGGTGGGAGTGATGATGTCCCCGCTGGCTCCAGCTAGTGGGTGGATGGAGGCAGGGTGGGTGCTCGGGCTCAGTCTTCGCTTTCCTTTTCTTAAGCTTGGGCCTCTTCTCAGGTGCCACCCTTTTGCACACTGAATTTCTGACTGAGACTGGCATTGGCTTTCACCCTTTTCAAGTCTCCAGACATGTGGTTTGGGACCATGCCTGGGACAGGCCAGTGGAGACTGGACCATGCCCAGAGATGGCAAGTGCCAGCTTCCTCCTCCCACCCCTCAGTCCACCATAGCTCCGGGGGGCAGACCTGCTGTCCTCCAGAAGGTGGACTCCCCAAATGCCAGGTTTCACCCCACCCTACCCACCCGCTGAGCCCGAGTGGCTTGCGTCTGCCACAGCGTCTCTGACTGCCTTCTCTGCCCTGGGCTGGCAGCCCCTGGCTCTGCACCGTCCTCCTCCAGGATCTCACTACCATCTAGCTAGATTCCAGGGCTCTCCCACCTACCACCTCCCAGCCCCTTTCTCATCTCAAAATGTTCCCCGGGGTGCTGCTCTTCTGACAACATCTCTGACTGCTCAGGCAAGCTGCTCAACCTGAGACTCAGTTTCCCCATCTGCAAGCTGGAGATAGCAAACTCACCTGCATTATTAGATAAAATATAAATTAGATAATATGTGTGAGCACATCTGGCCCACTTCCTTCCACAGCTGATGATCAATCAACATCCATTCTTTTTTTTTTTTTTTTAAGAATTTTCTTTTTTTAAAGAGAAGTCGAGCTGAGGTCTTGCTATGCTGCCTCCTTTCTCTCCTTCCAAGTGCCGGTCACAGCTCGCAGCCTTCCAAGCCCCAGGAACCCACAAAATCAGGCCATCTTGGTGAGATGTGCCAGCTCAGATTCCCTGCAGACTGACTGCCAGAAATTTGCCCCCTCAAAAGTTCGCACCAGTATTTCTGAGATGCCTCAAGGAGCCCCTCCTTCCTCCCCCGCACAGCAGGGGGCACTGTTCCTTCCTCCTTTGCCACCTCCTAATGTTCTCTGACAGGCACTGCCCCTGGTACCATGAGAACACCAAGGTCACTGTCCCAGCCTAGGGTTCTGTGCCAGGCGCCAAAGCCACCCATCCTCAGTCTTCTAGCTTCTGCATGGCAGAGAGGGGATGGCCTCTGGCCCAGTGCTAGGCTTCGCTTTGTGCCCCGAGAATGCACACCATCAATCTCTGTCTGTTGCTCAGTCATTCCAGAAGCTAAATCAAGCCATGGGTTGTGGGAGAGGACAGAAGCTATGTCCTCTCTGCTCCCATTCCTCTGCCCTTCCTCTCCCAGCCAGACCCCCTCTCCTGGTCACAAAATGAGACCTGCCTTGCTCATCTGTGGATGGAAACTTGCAGGAGCCGAGCTTCACCACGCCAGTGCACACTGCCCACCCCACCTCCATCCTCCAGCCCCAGCCGAGACACCTGTGCTGCTGAAGACAGTGCAGCCCCTCTGCTCCGGCCAGTCCCACAGCACTCCCTTCGGCTGAGACAGCCCAGGCTAGCTAGGGGGCTGCCTGCATTCACCACAGTGCTTGTCGTGGGCTGTAGCGGTCACCACACCCTGGTCTCTGCATGCTGCTGTGTGACCCTGGTTCTCTGTGATTGACCTTTTTATTATTGGTGTGAGCATTGTTGCAACTATCTGGGCATCGTAGGTGTTTCCAAGGTATCTGTAGCTTTTGTACAGAAACCTCTAGAAGTATATAGACCGGGAATGTTTTTGTATGGTAAAAATAGACACTTTTAGGCAAGATGCTTTCTTTTCTTTTTTTTTTTTTTTTTTTTTTTTGCACTACTGCACTCCAGCCTGGTGACAGAGGAAGACTCCATCTCTTACAAAAAAAAAAAAAAAAAGGAAAAAGAGAAAAAAGTGAGTTTTTGATTTGATTTGGTTTGGTTTTGAAATGGAGTCTCACTCTGTTGCCAGGCTGGAGTGCAGTGGTGCCATCTCAGCTCCCTACAACCTCTGCCTCCCGGGTTCAAGCGATTCTCCTGCCTCAGTCTCCTGAGTAACTGGGACTACAGGCAGCCACCACCACACCCAGCTAGTTTTTGTGTTTTCAGTAGAGATGGGGTTTCACCATGTTGGTCAGGATGGTCTTGATCCCTTGATCTCTTAATGTACCTGCCTCGGCCAAAAAAAGTGGTTAAGAAAACGATAATATGACTTATAGAACATTTTCAAGAATGGCACAAAGAATTTTCCTGTATACCCTTTGCTTTCCCCAATGAATGTTTTAGCATACTGTTTATCATCCTTTCACTCATATTACTGTTACCATTTTTCTGAATTATTGACAGGTAAGTTGCTGACAATGCCCCATTGTCCCTAAATATATCAATGCGTTTTTCCTAAGTGATAAAGACTCTTCTTTGTACTCACATTCAACCATCAAAATCAGGAAATTAACATGGATAAAATACCACCATCTAATTCTTAGACCCTTCATTTAAATGATTTTTAGTCTCAATAACAATATATACATGTATTATTTACATATTTATGGAGGTTATATATAACTTTTACACACACACACACACACACACACACAGAGAGAGAATTTCCCCCTTCTGGGTTGAGGCTCAATCCAGGATAATGTGTTACATGTAATTGTCATATCCCTTTAGTGTCCTTTAGTTGGGCACAGTTCCTTGCATTTCCTTGTCTTTCGTGACCTTGGCATTTTTCAATAGAATAGGCTAATAGTTTTGTAGACTCTCCATCAACTTTGGGTTTTCAGGCGTCTCCACATGACGGGGTCTGGGTTCTGTGTTTTCTGCAGGAGTGCATAGCAGCAATGCAATGTCCTCTCTGCACCTGTCTCAGGGGGCACAATGGCACTCTGTTACTGCAGAAGTTAACACTGGGCACTTGGTTAAGGTGGTGTCTGCCAGGCTACAATGAGGATTGTAAAGTTACTAGTTTCTGCTTTTAAAAACAATTTAAGGCCAGGCGCAGTGGCTCACACCTGTAATCCTAGCACTTTAAGAGGCCGAAACGGGTGGATCACTTGAGTCCAGGAGTTTGAGACCAGCCTGGGCAACACGGCAAAATCTCGTCTCTACAAAAAATACAAAAAAATTAGCGGAATGTGGTGATGTGCACCTGTAGTCTCAGGTATTTAGGGGACTGAGGTGGGAGGATCGCCAGAGCCTGTGAGATTGAGGCTGCAGTGAGGCATGATCACGCCACTGCACTCCAGCCTGGACAACAGAGTGTGACCCTGTCTCGAAAAAAGAAAGCAATTTAATAACTTTTTTCCTCAAACTCTCACCCACGTTGTTTACCCTGTATTGATGATTCTTGCCTGAATCAGTTATTACTGTGATGGTTGCCAACAGTTGTTAACTGGCATTCCACTTCGAGGAGGAGCCTTCCCTTCTCCTTTATTTACATCAGTATAGACTCCTGAACTCCAATTTGATTGGATGGATGATAATGATTTTTATGATTCATTTTGGTGTCTGAATTGTGCTAGAGGCACCTTTCAGCTGTTCTTTCAGATGGTTCCTGGCTCCTGTATCCTTTTGACAAATCTCCATCTTTTTTTTTTTTTTTTTTTTTTTTTAGCATTTTCTTGGTTTCTGGGGCAACAGGGGTTGCAGGTACTCATTAGATCTTCTTGGCCTCTGATTCAAAGGCTGCCAGAATCAGCTATCTCTCAAGGAGCCTGGGCTGTTTTTCATGGAAAATGACATTTAGCAGCCAAGATACGAGCAGCAGGGGTGCTCGCTGCTGTTGGAGAGTTGTGGGTCCTCTCAGCAGACAGAGTGAGGAATGTGTGTCTGCACACACGCTCATTCATGCCCCTGTATTTATCTATATATCTTTTTTTTCCCTTTGATACATAATCTTACTCTGCTGCCTAGGCTGGAGTGCAGTGGTGCAATCTCGGCTTACCGCAACCTCTGCCTCACCGGTTCCAGCAATTCTCCTGCTTCCGCCTCTCAAGCAGCTGAAATTACAGGTGTTGCCACCATGCCTGGCTCATTTTCGTATTTTTAGTAGAGATGGGGTTTCACCATGTTGGCCAGGCTGGTCTCAAACTTGGAACCTCAGGTGATCCACTCACCTCGGCCTGCCAGAAGTGCTGGGATTACAGGTGTAAGCCACTGCACCCGACCGGTATTTACCTCCATATCTTAAAAACCCCAGTTCATGCAGACACCTCCCATTCCAATCCAATACTCCACAGACGTGAGACCTTTTCCCTTCTGTGTTTGTAGCTCCTTTCTCTGAGAGGGAGAAGCGTGGCTCCTGCTTCTTTCCCGTATATTGGACTACGGCTTATTCCCCTGTGCATACCCCGTTTCCGGCTCCGCTTCTCCCCTGATGCTACTCCCTTCTCCTTGATCTGGCTGTGCAGGCTTCTAAGGCCCTGGTCACATCCTTATCCCAGCTGCTCCCTCGGCCCCACTAGCTGTGCAGCCTCCTGCATCCTGACCACCTCCGTGGCCCCAGGTCTGAGACCTGCTGACCCAGGACACTTCAAAGGAAGGGAAAGAAAAGGAACCATAAAATATTTTAAAGAAAAGAGAAGGGAGGAAAGACGAAGAGCTGATCATTTTGTTTGTAATTTTTTTTCCCCTTAACAAAAGCCACATTCAACAATTGTTTTTCTAAGATCACACATTTTGGAGTCCATTCAAAGCCATGTGGCTGAAGAGGGATTCCTGGGTCTGAAGGAAGCCTCAAAAGCTCTTCCCAAATCTATCCTCCTGCTTCCCCGCACTGCCTACCTTTCCTGTCTCATTAAATGTCACCGACATCAACCAAGTTACTGCAGCCAGAGATCGGGGGCCCCCTTCCCTGGCCCTCGCTCACCCACTGTGCCCTGTTTGATGCGTTGCCAAGTCCCTGGGTGAATCTGGTTCCAGCTCCGTGCTGCGTCTCCCTCATTCAAGCACTAGAGTGGGGTTGCTTGAACCCCCAGCGTCCACACCACAGCTGAGGCGAGAGTTCTAAAATGTAAATCCGATCACATCACGGACACACCAGCTGTTCATTGTGGCTCCAAACCACTCTTAAGACAAAACTCAAACTCTGCCAGGCCCCAGCGCCCCAAGAGACCCAGGCTCTGGGTTTGGGGGAGAGGAGGTGGTTAAAGGTTGAAACTGTCCTGAGGGAAGGAGAGAAGGATGGGAAAGCATTTCAGGGGCTGCAGAGAGGGGAGGCGCCAGGCTGGGAGGGAGCGGCTCCCACCCCCAGTGAAAGCTGTACAGGAGGCTGCATCCATACTTTCCCTCGGATGAGCTGGCACACAGCAGAGCAAACGCGAAAGGATATCGCCTTCCAGGACACAAAGGCTGGGCCTGCACAGTCAGATTCCACACTGCCCCTTGCTCAGCCTTTGGACGTGTGGGCGCGTGGGTCGGCCGGCTCTGAGGCCTGGACCGAATCCAGCTCTGCCTCTGTAGCCCTCAAAAACTTCCCAACCTCTACAGGCTGGAGGGGGGGGAATGAAAGTAATGAAAACAGCAGCCACCCCGCAAACCCACAGCATCCTCTCCACCACAGCCGAGTGGTATTTCCACTGTCTTCAAGACCTCTCTAGTGGCTTTCTCATCTAACTTGAGACAATTGCTTTGGTGCAGGGAGCAGCTGAGCAGGGTATTTTGTTTTGGTTTGTTTCCCCACTTTTTTTTTGAGACAGAGTTTCACTCTTGTTGCCCAGGCTGGAGTGCAATGGTGCAATCTTGGCTCATGGCAACCTCTACCTCCCAGGTTCAAGTGATTCTCCTGCCCCAGCCTCCCAATTTAGCTGTGATTACAGGCACGTGCCACCACACCTGGCTAATGTTCTATTTTTAGTAGAGATGAGGTTTCACCATGTTGGCCAAGCTGGTTTTGAATTGTTGACCTCAGGTGATCCGCCCACCTTGGTCTCCCAAAGTGCTGGGATTACAGGCGTGAGCTACCGCACCTGGCTTGTTTCCCGCTTCTTAATACTGTCCCACCATTGGTAAAACATCCACAATCATTCTGTATGACCTTCCACTTAAAACAAAGCCTGGCAGAGCCTGGTGGAGGGTTCCCAGCGCCCCGGGGCCCTTGCTGTGCTTCCTGCACCGGCTTCCTCTGTGCCTAGTCCTCTTTTATGCCTCATTTAGAGACAGCAAATAGTGCTAGAATTAAAATGACCCCCTGGGAAACTCGAGCCTGTGCAATGACTTTCCTGGATGGTGTGACTTTCCTGGCTGGGGTTGGAAAGTCACAGCCTAAGAAATGTTTCTGAAAATGCAGTTCTTCTCAGCATATGCAGCCCTGAGCTTCCAACAGTCTGGACATCAGCTGTTCTTGTTTTAAAGACCCCGGCACCCTCCCATCCTGAACCCTGGAGCCACAGGCAGCCCCTCTCCCCTTTCCCTGTACCTCCCCCGGGCTATTACTACCTAAGTGAGCTCAGGTGCCAAGCAGTCAGACAAAGGCGCCTCTCCCTGCAAGGCCCCGCTTGGCAATCCACTCTCTGGTTCCCTCTACACCTTTTTTCGACGGAGAGGTGCATTTTCTGCAAGGCATATGCCCCTCAACACAGTGGTGGGGGCTGTCATTATGTTTCCAACCAGCCTCCTCTGCAAGGAGACTTAGGGGACTATGAGGCTGAGCCAAGCAGGGTTTCCTTCCCTCAGCCACTTCGGAGCTTGTGGGTAGGCAGGCACAGTGACTATGCCATGAGGGAGACAGCTGTTGATTCTAAGCCAGGCTTAAGGGGGAGCCGTCTGCAGAGACTGTAAAAATGATCCTGCTGGAAATCGCCCAGAACTTTCCACAGACCTAGAGATTGTAATGGGAGGCAGGAGAAGAGGGAAGTATTTCGTTTCACAATCTGAACTAAACCCTACCATGTTTGGGTTTTTTTCTGCTTGACTTTTGGCTATGAGCAGAAGTTCACGTCCGTTCTGTTGATTCAATAAGCCCCGAAGGGAGGGCTACTCTGATCCTGTGCTGTCAGAATTTTTTTTTTTTTTTTTTTTTTAAGGCAGGGTCTTGCTCTGTCACCCAGGCAGGAATGCGGTGGTGTGATTGTGGCTCACTCCACCTCCTCCAAGCAATCTTCCCACCTCAGCCGGAACTACAGCTGTGCACTACTACATCTGGCTAATAATATTTGTATTTTTTGTAGATAGGGTCTTGCCATGTCACCCAGGCTTGTCTCCATAGCCAGGGCTCCAGCAATTTGCTCACCTCAGCCTCCCAAAGTGGGGGGATTACAGGCGTGAGCCACTGTGTCCAGCCAAGGTGTCATAATTTTTTTTTTTTTTTTAGAAAAGAGAGAAAAGGAGAAAGAAAAAAAGAAACAGCAAAAGAAAGAAAAAAAAGAATGAAAGAGAGAAAGAAAGAGGACGAGAAAGAGGGAGAGAGATTGGGATTCTTGTTTTATTGCCCAGGCTAGAATGCAGTCTAAAAATGGATATTAAAAACCTCTTTTATGCCAATAATTGTGCTTAACAA
>CAUYQU010006739.1:0-113363 GCA_963574635.1 Cheracebus regulus
GGTCTGGAGTGGACCTCCAGCAGTCCTGCAGCAGAGGGGCCTGACTGTTAGAAGGAAAACTAAGAAACAGAAAGAAATAACTTCATGATCAACAAAAAGGATGTCCACTCAGAGACCCAATCCAAAAGTCACCAACTACAAAGACCACAGGTAGATAAAGCCACTAAGATAGGAAGAAACCAGCACAAAAAGGATGAGAACACCAAAACCCAGAAAGAACGCTTCTCCTCCACAGGATCACAACTCCTCAGCAGCTAGGGATCAAAGATGGATGGAGAACGAGTCTGATGAATTGACAGAAACAGGCTTCAGAAGGTGGGTAATAACAAACTTCTCAGAGCTAAAAGAACATGTGCTAATCCAATGCAAAGAAACTAAAAACCTAGAAAAAAGGTTAGATGAAATGCTAACTAGAATAAACAGCTTAGAGAAAAATATAAATGACTTGATGGAGCTGAAAAACACAATACGAGAACTCCCTGAAGCATACACAAGTTTCAATAGCCAAATTGACCAAGCAGAAGAAAGGATATCAGAGACTGAAGATCAACTCAATGAAATAAAATGAGAAGGCAAGAATAGAGAAAAAAGAGTGAAAAGAAATGAACAAAGACACCAAGAAATATGGGATTATGTGAAAAGACCTAATCTACATTTGATAGGTGTACTTGAATGTGACGGAGAGAATGAATCCAAGCTGGAAAACACTCTTCAGGATATTATCCAGGAGAACTTCCCCACCCTAGCAAGCCAGGCCACCATTCAAGTCCAGGAAATACAGAGAACACCACAAAGATATTCCTCAAGAAGAGCAACCCCAAAGCACATAATCATCAGATTC
This sequence comes from Cheracebus regulus, assembly GCA_963574635.1. Classification (NCBI taxonomy): domain Eukaryota; kingdom Metazoa; phylum Chordata; class Mammalia; order Primates; family Pitheciidae; genus Cheracebus; species Cheracebus regulus. The sequence goes on from CAUYQU010006739.1 coordinate 842, forward strand.
ACCAGCGTTGAAATAAAGAAAAAAATGCTAAGAGCAGCCAGAGAGAAAGGTCGGGTTACCCACAAAGGGAAGCCCATCAGACTCATAGCGGATCTCTCCGCAGAAACCCTACAAGCCAGAAGAGAGTGGGGGCCAATATTCAACATCCTTAAAGAAAAGAACTTTCAACCTATAATTTCACATCAAGCCAAACTAAGCTTCATAAGCGAAGGAGAAAGAAAATCCTTTATGGACAAGCAATTGTTGAGAGATTCCGTCACCACCAGGCCTCCCTTACAAGAGCTCCTGAAAGAAGCACTAAACAAGGAAAGGAACAACCAGTACCAGCCACTCCAAAAACATACCAAATGGTAAAGACCATCAACACAATGATTTGCCCTTTAGTTTATTGAGTTTTATTTAGTTGATGGTAAAGACCATCAACTAAAGGGCAAAACATCCAGCTAGCATCAAAATAGCAGGATGAAATTCATACATAACAATATTAACCTCAAATGTAAATGGACTAAATCCCCCAATCAAAAGACACAGACTGGCAAATTGGACAAAACGTCAATACCGATTGGTGTGCTGTATTCAGGAAACCCATCTCATGTGCAAGGACACACATAGGCTCAAAATAAAGGGATGGAGGAAGATTTATCAAGCAAATGGATAGCAAAAAAAAGCAGGAGTTGCAATGCCAGTCTCTGATAAAATGGAATTTAAACAAACAAAGATCAAAAGAGACAAAGAAGGGCATTACATAATGGTAAAAGGATCAATGCATTAAGAAGAACTAACAATCCTAAATATAGGAGCACCCAGGTAGGTAACGCAAGTTCTTAACGACCTACAAAGAGACTTAGACTCCTGCACAATAATAGTGGGAGAGTTTAACACTCCACTATCAATATTAGACAGATCAACAAGACAAAAAATTAACAAGGATATCTAGGACTTGAACTCAGATCTGGACCAAGTGGACCTCACAGACATCTACAGAAATCTCCACCCCAAATCCACAGAATATACATTCTTCTCAGCACCGCATGGCACCTACTCTAAAATTGACCACATCATTGGAAGTAAATCACTCCTCAGCAAATGCAAAAGAACTGAAATCATAACAAACAGTCTCTCAGACCACAGGACAATCAAATTAGAACTCAGAATTAAGAAACTAACTCTGAATTGCACAGCTTCATGGAAACTGAACAACTGGCTCCTGAATGTCAACTGGATACATGATGAAATGAAGGCAGAAATAAAGACGTTCTTCTAAACCAACGAGAATTAATACACAACATACCAGAATCTCTGGGACACATAAAGCACTGTCTAGAGGGAAATTTATAGCAATAAATGCCCATATGAGAAGCAACGAAAGATCTAAAATCGACACCCTATTGTTAAAATTGAAAGAGCTAGAGGAGCAAGATAAAGAAAACTCAAAACCTAGCAGAAGACAAGAAATAACTAAGAGCAGAACTGAAGGAGACAGAGACACAAAAAAACCCTTCAAAAAATCAATAAATCCAGGAGCTGGTTTTTTGAAAAGATCAACAAAATAGACCTCTAGCCAGATTAATAAAAAAGAAAATGGAGAAGACTCAAATAGATGCAATAAAAAACGATAAAGGGAATAACACTACTGATTACACAGAAATACAAACTACAATCAGAGATTATGACAAACAACTCTATGCACAAAAACCAGTAAACCTGGAAGAAATGGACAAATTCCTAGACACTTGCACCCTCCCAAGCCTAAACCAGGAAGAAGTTGAAACCCTGAACAGACCAATAATGAGGGCTGAAGTTGAGGCAGCACTTAATAGCCAACCAACCAAAAAAAGTCCAGGTCCAGATGGGTTCACAGCTGAATTTTACCAGATGTACAAAGAGGAGCTGGTACCACTCCTTCTGAAACTATTCCAAACAATACAAAAAGAGGGAAAGCTTCCCGAATCATTTTATGAGACCAACATCATCCTGATACCAAAACCCGGCAGAGACTCAACAAAAAAAGAAAACTTCAGGACAATATCCATGATGAACATCCATGCAAAAACCTTCAATAAAATACTGGCAAACCGATTGCAACAGCACATCAAAAAGCTTATCCATCACGATCAAGTAGGCTTCATCCCGGGGATGCAAGGCTAGTTCAACATACTCACGTCTATAAACGTAATCTACAACATAAACAGAACCAAAGACAAAAACCACATGACTATCTCAATAGATGCAGAGGAGGCCTTCAACAAAATTCAGTAGCCCTTTATGCTAAAAACTCAATAAACTAGGTATCGAAGGAACATATCTCAAAACAATAAAAGCTATTTACAACAAACCTACAGCCAATATCATACTGAATGGGTGAAAACTGGAAGCATTCCCTTTGAAATCTGGCACTAGACAAGGATGCCCTCTCTCACCACTCCTATTCAATGTAATATTGGAAGTTCTAGCCAGAGCAATTAGGCAAGAAAAAATAAATAAAGCGTATTCAATTAGGAAAAGAGGAAGTCAAATTGTCTCTATTTGCAGACAACATGATTGTATATTTAGAAGACCCTATCATCTCAGCCCAAAATCTCCTGAAACTGAGAAGCAACTTCAGCAAAGTCTCAGGATACAAAATCAATGTGCAGAAATCACAAGCATTTCTATACACCAATAACAGACAAACAGAGAGCCAAATCATGAGCCAACTCCCATTCACAATTGCTACAAAGAGAATAAAATACCTAGGAATACAACTAACAAAGGATGTAAAGGACCTCTTCAAGGAGAACTACAAACCACTGCTCAACGAAATAAGAGAGGACACAAACAGATGAAGAAATATTCCATGCTTATGGTCAGGAAGAATCAATATCGTGAAAATGGCCATACTACCCAAAGTAATTTATAGATTCAATGCTATCTCCATCAAGCTACCAATGACCTTCTTCAAAGAACTGGAAAAAACCATCTTAAACTTCATATGGAACAAAAAGAGAGCCTGCATAGCCAAGACAGTCCTAAGCAAAAAGAACAAGGCCGGAGGCATCACGCTACCTGACTTCAAACTATACTACAAAGGTACAGTAATCAAAACAGAGATATAGACCAATGGAACAGAGCAGAGGCCTTGGAGGCAATGCCACACATCTACAACCATCTGATCTTTGACAAACCTGACAAAAACAAACAATGAGGAAAGGATTCCCTGTTTAATAAATGGTGTTGGGAAAACTAGCTAGCAGTGTGCAGAAACTGGACCCCTTCCTGACACCTTACACTAAAATTAACTCCAGATGGATTAAAGACTTAAACATAAGACCTAACACCATTAAAAACCCTAGAAGAAAACCTAGGCAAAACCATTCAGGACATAGGCACAGGAAAGGACTTCACGACTGAAACACCAAAAGCAGTAGCAACAAAAGCCAAAATAGACAAATGGGACCTAATTAAACTCCAGAGCTTCTACACAGCAAAAGAAACAATCATTAGAGTGAACCAGCAACCAACAGAATGGAAAAAAAATTTTGCAATCTACCTATCTGACAAAGGGCTAATATCCAGAATCTGCAAAGAACTAAATCAGATTTACAAGAAAAAAAACAAACCCATCCAAAAGTGGGCAAAGGATATGAACAGACACTTTTCAAAAGAAGACATATATGAGGCCAACAAACATGAAAAAAAGGCTCATCACTGATGATTAGAGAAATGCAAATCAAAACCACATTGAGATACCATCTCACGCCAGTTAGAACGGCAATCATTAACAAATCTGGAGACAACGGATGCTAGAGAGGATGTGGAGAAATAGGAACACTTTTACACTGTTGGTGGGAGTGTAAATTAGTTCAACCATGTGGAAGACAGTGTGGCGATTTCTCAAAGACCTAGAAAGAGAAATTCCATTTGACCCAGCAATCCCATTACTGTGTATATATCCAAAGGATTGTAAATCATTCTGCTATAAAGACACATGCACACGTATGTTCATAGCAGCACTGTTTACAATAGCAAAGACCTGGAACCAACCCAAATGTCCATCAATGATAGACTGGACAAGGAAAATGTGGCATATATACACCATGGAATTCTATGCAGCCATAAAAAATGAGTTTTTGTGTCCTTTGTAGGGACATGGATGAATCTGGAAACCATCATTCTCAGCAAACTGACACAAGAACAGAAAATCAAACACCACATGCTCTTACTCACTGGTGGGTGGTGAACAATGAGAACACATGAACACAAGGAGGGGAGCATCACACACTGGGGTCTGTTGTAGGGGGGCCAAGGGAGGGACAGTGGCAGGGTGGGGACATCAGGGAGGGGTAACATGGGGAGAAATGCCACATTTAGGTGACGGGGGGATAGAGGCAGCAAACCACATTGCCATGTGTGTACCTATGCAACAATCCTGCATGACCTGCACATGTACCCCAGAACCTAAAGTACAATTAAAAAAATAAATAAATAATAAAAGTACAGAAGGGAACATAGTGTAGAACCTTTTGTGTAAGAGAATAAGGGAACAGGAAATTATACATGTGCCTACTTATTTCCACAATAAGAAACTGATAAGGTTTGGCTGTGTCCCCACCCAAATCTCATCTTGAATTTTAACTCCCACAATTCCCATGTGACATGGGAGGAACCTGGTGGTAGGTAACTGAATTGTGGGGACAAGTCTTCCCTATACTGTTCTCATGATAATGAATGAATCTCATGAGATCAGATGGTTTTAAAAACTGGAGTTTCCTTGCACAAGCTCTCTCTGCCTGCTGCCATCCATGTAAGAGTGACTTGCTCCTCTTTGCTTTCTGCCATGATTGTGAGGCCTCCACAGCCATATGGAACTGTTAAGTCGATTAAGCCTCTTTCTTTTGTAAATTGCCCAGTCTCAGGTATGTCTTTATCAGCAATGTGAAAACGGACTAATAGTATTCAGTCAATTGGCACCAGTAGAGTGGGGTGCTGCTGAAGAGATACCCCAAAATATGGAACTGGCTAACAGCCAGAGATGGGAACAGTATGGAGGGCTCAGAAGAAGACAGGAAAATGTGAGAAAGTATAAAACTTCCTAGAGACTTATTGAATGACTTTGACAAAAATGCTAGTAGTGATATGAACAGTAAGGTCCAGGCTGAGACGGTTTCAGATGGAGATGAGGAACTTGTTGGGAACTGGAGCAAAGATGACTCTTGCTATGTTTTAGCAAAGAGACTGGCAGCATTTTACCCCTGCTCTAGAAATTTGTGGAACTTTGAACTTGAGAGAGATGATTTAGGGTATCTGGCAAAAGAAATTGCTAAGCAGCAAAGCATTTAAGAGGTGACATGGGCGTTGTTAAAGGCATTCAGTTTTATAAGGGAAGCAATGCATAAAAGTCTGGGAAATGTGCAGCCTGGCAATGTGATAGAAAAGAAAATCCCATTTTCTGAGAAGAAATTCAGGCTGGCTGTAGAAATTTGCAAAAGCAACAAGGAACCAAATGTTAATCCCCAAGACAATGGGGAAAATGTCTCCAGAGCATGTCAGAGACCTTCATGGCAGCCCCTTCCACTACAGGCCCAGGGGCATAGGAGGAAAAAGTGGTCTCGTGGCCCTGGCCCATGGTCCCCGTGCTGTGTGCAGCCTGGGGACTTGGTGTCCTGCTTCCCAGCTGCTCCCGCCATGGTTGAAAGGGGTCAATGAAGAGCTCAGGCTGTGGCTTCAGATGGTGCAAGCCCCAAGCCTTGGCAGCTTCCATGTAGTACTGAGCCTGCAAATGCACAGAAATCAAGAATTGAGGTTTGGGAACCTCCACCTAGATTTCAAAAGGTAGATGGAAATACCTAGATGCCCAGGCAGAAGTTTGCTGCAGGGGCAGAGTTCTCATGGAGAACCTCTGCTAGGGCAGTGCAGGAGGGAAATGTGGAGTTGGAGCCCCAACACAGAGTCCCTACCGGGGTAATGCCTAGTGGAGCTATGAGAAGAGGGCCACAGTCCTCCAGATCCCAGAATGGTAGATCCACTGACAGCTTGCACTGTGCTCCTGGAAAGGCTGCAGACACTCAATGCCTCCCATGAAAGCAGCCAGGATGGAGTCTATACCCGGCAAACCCAAAGGGGTGGAGCCTCCCAAGACCATGGGAACCCACCTCTTGCACCAGAGTGACCTGGATGCAAGACATGGAGTCAAAGGAGATCATTTTGAAGCTTTAAGATTTGACTGCCCTGCTGGATTTAGGACTTATGTGCGGCCTGTAGCCCCTTTGTTTTGGTCAATTTCTCCTATTTTGAATGGCTGTATTTACCCAATTCCCGTACCCTACTGTATATAGGAAGTAACTAACTTGCTTTTGATTTTACAGGATCATAGGCAGAAGAGACTTGCCTTGTCTCAGATGAGACTTTGGACTATGGACTTCTGAGTTAATGCTGAAATGAGTTGAGACTTTGGGGGACTATTGAGAAGGCATGATTGGTTTTCAAATGCAAAGATATGAGATTTGGGAGGGGCCAGAGGTGGAATGATATGGTTTGGCTGTGTCCCACCCAAATCTCATCTTTAATTGTAACTCCCACAATTCCTACGTGTCATGGGAGGAACCCAGAGGTGACTGAATTATGGGCCAGGTCTTTCCTGTGCTGTTCTCATAATAGTGAATGACTCTCATGAGATCTGATGGTTTTAAAAACAGGAATTTCTGTGCACAAAGTCTTTGCCTGCTGCCATCCACGAAAGACGTGACTTGCTCCTGATTATGAGGCTTCCCCAGCCATGTTGAACTGTAAGTCAATTAATCATTTTTCTTTTTTAAATTGCCCAGTCTCTGGTATGTCTTGATCAGCAGTGTGAAAACGGACTAATACAGAAATACTTGAAGAAAATGCCAGAAACTCATCAGACTAGAAAGGGAAAAAAGGGGTGGGGACAGGGTGAGGGATGACACTTCTTTGAGTATAATATACCTTTTTGTGTATTTTGTCTTTTGTAACTATGTTAATGTGTTACTACTCAGAAGATAACATAGAGTCGACAAGGATGGGAAGAAACCCTAAAGCAGAATACAAACAAATTAACCTACTATATTTTAAATTGATAGTACACACTGATAATACAATGAAGGGTGAGAAAAAAGAGTCAAGTTATTTTGACCCAAGTAATGTTCTGACCAAAAACTTACAGACAAAAAGAAATATAAACAAATATGAACTCTAGTTAATATAACTTTTTTTTTTTTTTTTTTTTTTTTTTTTTTTTTTTTTGCCATAGTTCAGGTTAAAAATTCTAAAAAACTACCATGTATCCTAGGATTGAGGAGTAAGTCAGTACGTTGTGAATGAAAGTCGTGAAGGGAGCTACAAACATGGAAAGGGCCCTAAAATGAAATTGGGCACTGAAATGAAATTGGAGACAACAGTATCCCCTCATTGTATTTTGCTTTTTGGAGCTATTAGAGTATAACTGATATACAATAACTGCTAAAGTACAGTATTTCGTAAGTTGTGACATTATGACATACCATGAAACTATCACTACAATCAAGACAATGAACATAGCCATCCCTGAAAAATTCATGTCCCTTTGTAATCTTGCCCTCCTATACCCCAGCCCCAGACATCCACCCTACTTTCTGTCATGACTGTGTGTTTTCTAGAATTTTATGCAAATGGCATCAGAGTATATACTAATCTTAGTCTGAAAGTCATCCATGCTGTAGCATGTATCAATACTCTATTTCCTTTCATTGTTGATTAGCTTTTTTTTTTTTTTTTTTGAAATGGAGTCTCACTCTGTCGCCCAGGCTAGAGTGCAATGGCACAAGCTCGGCTCACTGCAACCTCCACCTTTCAGGTTCAAGTGATTCTCCTGTTCAGCCTCCCAAGTAGCTGGGATTACAAGCACCCATCATCATGCCCAACTAATTTCTGTATTTCTGTAGAGACGGGGTTTCACCACGTTGTCCAGTCTGGTCTCGAACTCCTGCCCTCAGGTGATCTGCTCACTTGGCCTCCCAAAGTGCTGGGATTACAGGCATGAGATACCACACCCGGCCTGTTGATTAGTATTTGATATGCCACGGTTAGTTTAACTATTTACCTGTTGGTGAACATTTGTGCATTTCTCCATTTTGACTATTACTAATAAAGCTGCTATGAATATTCATGTACAAGCCTTTGTATGAACATATCTTTCCATTTCTCTTGGGCAAATACACACCCAGGACTGAAAAGGCTTTATCACAAGGAAGGTGCATGCCTAATTTTTAAGAAAGTGCCAAATTGTTTTCCAAAAGTGATTGTGCCCTTTTACATTCCCACCAGGTGTGTATGAGACATCCAACTTCTTCACATATTTACCAACACTTAATGTGGTCAGTCTTGTCTCATTATGGTTTTAATTAGCATTTCTCTAATAACTAATAATATTAACAAGCTTCATATATTTATTTGCCATCTACATATCTTTCTTGGTGAAGTCTGTTCAAATTATTTGTCCATTTTAAAAACTGGGTTATACATAGTTTTTCTTGAGATGGGGTCTCACTCTGCCCCCAGGCTGGAGTGCAGTGGCATGATCACAGCTCACCACAGCCTCAACCTCCCAGGCTCAAGCAATCCTCCCAACTCAGCCTCCCAAGTAGCTGGGACCACCGGTGTGTGCTACCACATTCAGCTAATTTTTTTTTATTTTTGTAGAGATAGGATCTCACCATGTTGCCCAGGCTGGTCTCAAACTCCTAGGCTAAAGCAATCAACCCACCTCAGCCTCTCAAAGCACTGGGATTACAGGCTGAGCCACCACATCCAGCCAGTAATTTTTGACTGAGTGCTAGACATTGTGAATTTTATCTTGTTGGATGTTGGGTATTTGTATATTCCTATAAATATTCAGGTGGGGCTGAAGCAGTGCTCACTCTAAGGCTGATCATTCCCTGCAACAGAAGCAAGACCTCCTACTCTGTACTATACCCAATGCCCCATGAAATACTTTTCCAGTCTAGCTGGCAGGAACAGGCACAATCCCTGGCCATGGGTGAGCACCAGGCACGTTTCCTCTAATCCAAAAAGTTAGGAAAGGCCTTTTCACTGACCTTAAGTAGTTCTCTTGCATAGTGTGCTGATCAGCATTCAGCAGAGTGCCAAAGGAGACTCTGCAGACCTGTGGGGTTCTCTCCCTGTGCAGAGCTCTCTCCTCTATCGTCTCTTTCATGTAAACACCAGCCACCCTGCCTCCCCTGATGCTCAGCTGTGTCTTCTCAACACAGGGTCTGCCTGGGGCTCCATCTGGGTTCTCCCCGTTTCTGTCACAGTGTGAAAATTCTCTCAAGGCAGTAAGGCAGGGCAACTGGAGAGTTCAGTTCGTTTCCCATCTCTGAGCGATCACTGCCCTTCAGTGCCTGAAAACCATTACTTTGTATATTCTGTCAATGTTTTCTTTGTTTCACATGGAAGGGTAAACGTTAATCTCCCTTTGCTGGAAGCCAAACTCATGGTTTTTCTAGACATAGAGACAGATGTACCTGTGTGATTTGTTGTGCATATATTTGCATGTATGTATGTGTATATGTATGCACACAACAAACACATACACGTACATATATCTATTTCCTGACACTACTGGCTAGGAAAGCAGTGACATACCAGTAGCAATGAACACTCTGAAAATCCAAATCCTAGCTCCTAAATACCATTCTCCAGGGATTCCTGAAGAAATGGTTGATTCCAGGGCTGGCACAGAATACAAATTGAGCTCAGCATATATTAGTATGTCAAGAAGAAAGGAGGTGCTCAAAGAATAGTGGGGACACACCAGAGGCACAAAGGAGCCAGCCTGAAGGAACTCCCACCAACGAGGCAAAGCTAAGACAATATGAGCATCATAATACCCCTACTAATGGATTACAGTCATGGAAAAAAAGAATCCATGAGTTCATACTCATCTAAAAACAAATTAATAAATAAGTATGGGAGAAGGAAAACCTTCCTTATAATAGAATGTTAATCACCATTTGGCAACCACTGTAGTAATACCTGACTGAGGAAAGAATCATCAATGGATGTTAAAACTAGTGGATAAAAGTTTGATGAGAAACAGGATATTTACACAGTCTCAAAGTATATTCCTTGAAAGCACAAATTAATTACAAAGTGAAAAATATTAATGTTAGCACTAAGAAACCTGGCAGACTCTACTGTAACCCAGTGATCTTAAAAATTAACCTGTAATAGGTCAAACCAACATGTGTCTCCTGATGGATGCACTGAGTAAGATATAGTATCACCTCTGCAGCATTCCTGCCACAAAAATGTATGCATAGATGTGTATGTGAATGTAAAGCAAAAGCTGAAAAATGTTCGTAACTTGGATAAAGGATATAGGAGAGTTCTTTGTATTATTCAAACTGATTTAAGTTGGAAATTACTTCAAAATATGAAATTAACAAAAAAAAAATAACCATGCTAAATAAAAATGTTACACATAAACCTGCCTTTTTAAACTGAGTGCCATCAACAGCAATCTCTGGTAACTCAAAGCCATCACATTGTGAACACAGTGACTGCTAAGGGATCACTAAGCAGGGCTATCTAGACGCCATGGTCTTGAGCAATTGTTGAGTCTGCATCTCCTAACTTTTCTCCCTTGGCATTAACTATCAGCTTTCATGCTTCTAGAATGCCTGTCACTAGCCACATGCTTGTCTCTCTCTCTTATGATGACACTTTAATCTCCTGTGGATGGAAGATCAGATTAATGTAGCAAATAGCATGTAAAGAAACTGCCTACTAATGTTCAGGTAGTACACATCTACTTAAAGAGCTGCACATCTCCCATGAGTGGCCATAAGTACTATTGTTTTCCAAAGTTTAAAATTCTAGGTCTTCAGAAAAGAGGTGTGAATACAATTTTTAAAATGTCAATAAATTTCAAATCTAAATTTTTGAAGAAAAACACTTCTGGCTGAAAGCCCTCTATGCACCATCAGTTAAAGGCTGCTATTGCTAAAAACAGCCTACTCATTTTCTGATCCTAGCATCCCTGTGGCAAATGTATCAAAAGGATTACCTGATTTTTTGAAAAGCTTTTCCAAAACATAATCATCATTGCTCTGTTCCTTGGCCTCACTCTTGTTTTCAGTGTCCTGCTTCTGATACCGCCTTTTCTTCACCAGGTGTGGAATTCGAGTTCCTTCAAACTTGGCGTCTCTGCAATGCTTAGGGTTCTTAGACTTTTGCTTTGGTCTCAGATGTTTCTCCAGGGTCTTTTCTTCTGCTGCATTATGATGTTTCGTTTTTGACTTGTGCTTATAAAACTTATTTTCCATTTGTTTATTCTCCCAAAAAGATTCTGTTTGAGCCTGGCTGGGTATTTCTCTTTTATAGGAAAGACCCAGCTTTTCATCAATACTTTCGTCACCAGATAGCCTAGAAGTTTTGCCTGTTCTTGAAGAATTTGAACATTCCCCATTTCCACTAATCACCGATGACTCTTCTGGTCCAGACACTGCATTTGTCTCTTCTTCAAGCCTATCATTGCTAGTTACATTACTACTCGTGTGAGGGTCATCTTTCAAAGGATCACTTTGGCTAGAAGTTACTGCATTTACTTCACCTCCTTTAGCCTTAGGTTTCTCTTCAGATGATGTGGCATCATTTACAGATATGTTAGAAACAGAGAACTTTGTGTGTTTTGGAATATCATGGTCTGCTCCAAAGGCTGGTTGAATCTTTCTTTTTAAATGGCATTTGGGTGTCTGAACATCTGATCCTGTTCCTGTAAATAGAAAAAACACAGCTAATACTATATTGTATCATCTTGTGCAACTGATTACTTTAAATTAAATGATTTTACATAATACCTGCAAAAATAGCACTTGTTTCAGTGCTCTGGGATGCATCAGGACTAGTCAGAGTAAACAGCTCATAGAGATCATTGGATTTGAAAAACCGCCTTTGTTTTGGGTCTTTTAGCACTCTATTTGTCAAAAACTGCTTGAAGATTTGTCTAAAAAAATAAAAGGTAAACTGGTATAAAACAATGTGTAGCTCCACCTAAAAATTCAAGTTATAAAGCAATATGAGAGAGAGATGGTAACAGCAGCTGCACATATGGCTAAATAATCTCCCAAACTTTCAGCCTTAGAAAATTATAATTCGGGAAATATATAACACATCAGTTAATCTCCTAACTGATTAACATCAGTTAATCTCCCATGTCTTACAGAATTTAAATTAGAAATTAACACCTTTTATTTACACCAAATGAGCTTTTTCAACCTCCTAAATGTAACACATTTCAAGAAACACCTTTTCTCATGCCATCATGTGACTCAGCCTCTCTTAGCCTCCTTGACTTCAGTACCAAGGGTCCTGCCCTGCCTAGGACCCTCCTATCATAGGGCTCAGCAAACTCTCTCACCCAGGCCTTGCAGCGTCTTCACTCTGACCTGTCTCTCCCTGCTCCTACCTGCAGGTCCACACTCTGCTGAAGCCCCCACCACTGCCACTCTGGAACAGGCACCTTCCCCAGCCCCACTGTCCCTCCCTGTCATTTATTCTCCTAGCTAAAGTGTGAATCTATAAGAGGAAGCTCTCTTCTCACAGAATCCAACTCGTCCCTCACCCTCACACAACAGTCCCTTGAGGAACATGTAATGTTCCAGGAAGAGCCCAGCATATGGTGAAGGGCACAGGAGCCAGGCTACGGATCAAGGATAAAGTCTGTGGTGGGGCAGCGGGAGAAGCTGGCAATGTCTGGATTCTACTGTTGAAGTTATCACTGTCTAAAATCCCCTAGTCATTATACAGAAAGACAGAGGAATAAGCAGGCATCCTGTCAACTTCTCTGTAAAGGGCATCAGAGTCAAAGACCGCCAAGACACCCGCACTGATCCCACCTGCATGGTGTGTGTAAATACCAATATGGTAACATTCAGGTAGGCAGAAATATTTCTCTCAAATAACAACTAATATGAAGTTTACACATAAGTGATTCTTGAGGTAGTATAAGGTAAAAAATTATCAGGTTCAAAGCCATTTTCTGACAACTCACAGTAAGCCATCTAAGCATGTTTTAAAGAAAAAGAAAAAACACAAAACAAAGACCAAAACCTTAAGTTATAGCAACTATTACTCCAAAATGTTAAGACTTTTAAAAACAACACTTTGGAAAAATTCCCTCCATGCCCAGCCAAGAGCAGCCACTGGGTGCACTGACCGGTGGTAGATCTTTTCTTCAATGGTGCCCGCAGTCAGGAGCCTGTACACAGTCACCTGCTTCTTCTGGCCTATTCTCCATGCTCGCTCCCGGGCCTGCGGTAGAGAGAGAGATAGAGAGCGAGCTCTCAACAAGAATCCTTCCCAATGACAAGCACTGACTATAAGAAACAAAGCCAGTGGGTCACTACCTTTCACCCCCAGAGTTAGATGTCAAGTGTACCTAAGGCCCGCTCAGGAAGATGAACAGCCAGTTGAAAAGACATCTCTACCTGAAAGAATGTTTGCAACTTTGCCTGTGTTCTTTTGACCCCAACTCTAGGAATGAATGCTATGGATAAACTGCTGAAGATGGTTCCTGTCCATCTTCAACAGTTTGGCTCTGAAGGGTGTCTTCAGGGTGTGTGACTCTGAAGGATGTCTTCTTCCGCGTCATATAGGAGACAACCAAAATGTGAACTGTACGCTGAAGCTGACCAGAACATCAAACGACAGTCACAAGCGCTAACGATGAAACTATATTTCTAGTAATATTCTTTTTAAAAAAGAATTTAAAACAAACCTGTGTGTCGGTGCTTGGGTTCCAGTCAGGGTCATAGATGACAACTCTGTTTGCCCCTGTCAGGTTGACACCTAAGCCTCCCACCCGCGTAGTCAGAAGAAACACAAATATGGACGTGTCCTACAGGTAAGACACAAAACACCAAGCACACACATTTACGACCAGTTGCAGCTCTCAGCCTCTGCTTCCATACTGTACACGTGGAACTACTAGGCTGTTCCCAATACAAGGAATGGTAATGTCCTAGAGACCTCTGGTGAATCAAAATCTCATTTCACAGCTTTTATTTTTAGTATTTATTAGAAATATTTAAAAATTGGGAGGAGGAAAACACATTCTGTGGAAAACACATCCTTTGTTTGAGCACACACCTGCCCACCATCCACACCCCTCTGCCGAATATCCAAAAGTGTATAGAGTTAAAAGCAACAAGTCTCCCCTTAGCCCCCATCCCGAGCCAGATGTCAACACTACTTCAGTGGGTAAGGGTGTGGATACGCTTAGTCGTTTCCCTCCAGACACAGCAACACCGCTCAACTACCCTGTTACATTCCCATGTTACCTCATTGTATCTTGTAATTAGTGGCTGTCTTGAAGCTATTGTAGTGGTACCATCCATCTTGAGATAGGTATACTTTTGGGCTCTAAGGAATACTTCGAGTATGTCCAGCATCTGTTTAGAGGTGAAGGATAAGAGTTTGCAAAGCAAATACACATGCCCAGTGAGTGCTTCTCTATTTATACAAATAGTCACACCTTCCCCAAAAGGCCTAAGTTAAAAGGAGTTTCTTGCTTTAGGACAAATAAACAGAACTGTTAAGAGTATTTTTGGTATTTCCTTATAGTTAATTCTTACAACTTTAGTAAAGAACCAAAGCTCAGGCCTAAACACCGTTGCACACCAAACTCACATGGTGAGCTTTTTTAAAAAGTCAACTTCTAGACATCAACTCTAGAGAAAGATCTAAACTCCCAAAGAAATCGGCAGACTGCCATCTCAACGTGAGTGGTAGACTTGCTTCAGAGTCATTACTTTAGATTGAATCCCATTTTGTGAATTTATGGCTGTCAGAGAACCAGCCTGTTTCCCGTATGAGGTCTGCACACTCACCTGCCTTGACTGAGAAAATAGCAATACTCGCTGACCCTGCTTGTGCCATATTTTCAACAAAGACTCAACAACAATCATTTTCCCAGAACGTTTCCAATACCCAAACTGATCTTCTTCTAGTTCATCATCAGGAAGACCTTTGAGATTCTTGGGACCTCCAGAAAAGAGATCAGGGTGGTTGCAAATCTTTCTTAGGGCTATAAGTCCGGAGAAAATCTGTGGTAAGAAAGAACATATGTGCAATCAATGATCCCATGTAAAATAAGATTCCCTAGGGAAGGAGACTGTTTAACATATATATAACAAATTAAAAAAAACAGTTCTCCACAGGCTTCTTCGTTTCTTCCCTAAACACAGCATTATCAGGAGCTGGGAGAAATTAACTTTCACTCATCTTCTTTCCCTGATAGAACAAGTTCTCAATAACAAAAAAATTCTACTGGACTGAACACGTTTACAGGGGTCATATTTAATTGCTGATAATTCATTTTCCCTCACTAGAAAAAAGGTATGCAGTTCACAGCATTATAAACTTAATATAAAAGAGGAACTTGCCTTTTAAATATAGATCAGAAATGTCCTATCAACCTAAATTTGGAGATATGAGTCATATGACTTATCAAATGCATTTAAATATTACACTCCTAAGTACCTCACTAAAAGTTACGTAGTTTAATATGAGTCAGAAGTTGAGGATCCACTGACCTTTAGATTATTTTTAGATCAGAAAAAAAATGCATGAAAAAATGCAAATATTTGAAAGATATGAAGTATGGTCCATGCAGCAGAAGCGTATAAAAGACAAGGGGTGAGTGCTCCCGGCCCATCCCCATGCAAGGACATTAACAAAACTCCAATAATGGGGCTCTTTCAGCCTTGAGAGGGTGACTCAAATCAAACTCACTAGTATAAAAGCTTGAGCAGCTGGGCACAGTGGCTCAGGCCTGTAATCTCAGCACTCTGGGAGGCCAAGGCGGGTGGATCACAAGGTCAGGAGTTCAAGACCAGCCTTGCCAAGATGGCAAAACCTCATCTCTACTAAAAATACAAAAATCAGTGAGGGGTGGTGATGGGCACCTGTAATTCCAGCTACTCGGGAGACTGAGGCAGGAGAATCGCTTGAACCTGGGAGGCAGAGGCTGCAGTGAGCCAAGATCGTGCCACTGTACTCCAGCCTGGGCGACAGAGCGAGACTCTGCCTCAAAAAAAAAAAAAAAAAAAAGTTTGAGCAGAAAAAGAGAAAATCACCATTAAGCCATTAACAAAGGGTATGGTAGCCATCACTAGTAAACAACAGTTAGATTAACAACAATCTGAATAAGTCAGGAACACTGGCAAACCTCCCCAGAGTCATCTGGGACTCGTTTTTCTTCCTTTCAATCTGCACTGTCCAATGCAGTAGTCACCAGCCACACGTGGCTACTGACCACATGAAGGGTGGCTAGTCCAAATTGTGATGTCCTGCTCTGCATATATAAAATACACACCCAATTTCGAAGACAGTACAAAAAAGGAGTAAAATACCTTGTTAATCATTTTTAATTTTTGATTACATATTAAAATATTTTAGATACATTAGGTCAAATAAAATATATAATCAAAATTAATTTCACCTGTTTCTCTTTTTCCCTTTTTTAATGTGACTACTAGAAAATTTACAATTCCAAGTCTGTTTGCATTCTCTCTCCTGAATAGTGTGATCTAGACCTCCTAACTTGGAAAGACCTGAAGGGGAGAGTCATGGAGATGAATAGATGTGAATGACTGAAAAACCTCCTGTAGCTACCAATAAGAGATAAAATAAGAAATTGTGAGAGATGGTTAAAGAACTGAAATGAGCTAATCACACTCACATATTTATACAATAGAGTCTTTTGGAGAAGACACTAGCCAGGAACTTCTGAATTCTGGACACTAGTAGAAAGAGAGCTTTCTCAGTATTGAAAAAAAGAGAATCACCATAAATACATTACTGTCATACCCTGGGGACAATCAGAATTAGAGCCAGGGACATTTGAATCAGATTTATATCTGGTTCCTAACATTGTAATGGTTCATAAACATTTATTGAGGCATGGGCTCCTTTAGGAAGCTGATGAAAGTTATGAATTCTCATGATCCTCTCCACAAGATATATAATTTTGGTCATAATTTCTGGAAAACCCCAGCTATGCACCTGACACCCGCCCACCTACCAGTTAAGACCCTCGGGAGTAACAGAAACTGCACAGTTCGCCGTTGCATTTGTGTCTGGGTTCAGATCCAGTGCACAGCTCTGCAACCTACCACCTTCAACCAGTTATCTAACTCTTCTGCACCTAACGGCTCCAAGCCATAGGCTGACTGTACATCTACCATGCAGGGCTGCATGCAAGTGAACTGAGATAACAGTATGTGAAAAGCCTGGCACACTCTAGATCCTAATTTCCTTTCTTCCCTTGCTTCCCTTGGTCAACAATTCATTTCTCCAGCTTCTATTCTTTAGCTGACCTGCATCTCTCCATTGAGAATCCTGTAAACTTCTTTGGAATCAATGAAATTTTGGTAGACTTTATGCTGCTCATCTGTAAGACGGCAAAATAAGACCTACAGAAGGAAAAATAAGGAAACTATAATTTCAAAAAAAATTAACCGAAATAATTAAAATATCAACAAAACTTCTTGATCAAAAGAGCACAATGCATGCAATTTTAATGATATCCCTATTATTAATATTAAAACAATAAAGGGTGATGATACTTCTCACCACAGCCTGCTCACCAGCCCCTCCATCTCTGTCACTCATCTACCTCCAGGCGCCATCCCACAGTCCCCAAAGGCTGGCTTCCTGCTCACCAGCAAGTTCAGGGACCAGGTGCACAGACCATCCTCCATGTTAGCATCCACATGCTCAAACCATCCCACCTCCTGTGACTCATGCCATGCTCTAATCAGCAGAACTGACCAGAGACTACAACCTCACCTGGAGCTCTAAGTACAGGTCCATGAGATACTAGACTCGCCTTGGACAGCAACCCTTACCCTCCCAGCCCACTGCACCTACCACTCCATGCCATTGCACTCTGCGACCTTCCACCTCCCAACCCTCCCTCCTTCGCCAAGTCCACCACCAACAGTTACATTCCCATGGATGTGCATTCAGCCACCCCTCTGCCACCTACCTGGAACCCTTTTAACCCCTTGCATATTCCCTGTAAACTTCTAAATGTAGGTCAACTCAACCATCAGCCTTCTCTAGGCCTAAGGTCAGTGCCGGTGCTGCTGGAGAAAAGCTCCTTTCTAGCAGCATACTGCCAAGGCCTGTCCTGCTCCAGAGGGTCCTCCACACATGCCCACCCAGCACCTTCCACAAGCTCAGAGTAGCTGTGCCCGTGCTCCTGACCACCCAGCCACCCACACCTCTGTCTCAACTTTTACTTAAAAACAATCAGACAAATAAAAACAACATGAAAATCAAACCGGAACCTACCCTGGTTTTCACTCCCTAGTAGGTCTCTACTTCTGCACCTACTTTGGCTCATTGTCCAATGAGCAAATTCCTCATTGGTTTTCACTCCCTAGTAGGTCTCTACTTCTGCACCTACTTTGGCTCATTGTCCTTTATTCTAAGAGGAGGTGGTTCCTGTACAGGATGGAGGGCAACCCTTCAACCTGTGCACTACATTTGAAGACCCACTCATTCTCCTTCTCCTCAGTAAAGTGCCTCACCTGTTAGTCTCCAAGTGGAAGATGGGGGCGTCCCTGAGAAAATACGGTACAATCCCCAACTCCATTTCCTCACCTCCAGTCACTCCTGAAGCCTGCACCCAGAGCAAGCCTCATGGGCACCTCTGTTGATGCCACTGAGGCATCACTCATGACTTCCTAGGGGCCAAACACATCGAGTCCTTCCCAGGTAACCCCACTCACCTTCCAAGGCCCAGGCCTTCACTTCTCTTCATGTACCTGTTTGCTCCAGCCTCCGCAGTCTTTCCAGCTAGCTCCTCCTCTTCTACCCTCCTTGTTGCTCCCAGCCCTGACCACACTGGCCTCCCTGCTGTCCATGGATGCCTCAAAGCACTGTCACAGCCCACTATCTGCAGTGCTCTACCTTCAAAACTGATATGACTGACTCCTTCACCTTCTTCAGGCCTCTGCTCAGATGTCAGTTCATCAGAGGTCTTCTCTAACCATCCCTTATAAATGGCCCACTTCCCCAGCAATCCCAGCTTATCCTTGAACCCTGCTTCATTTGTTGGCACACTTACCGCTGCCACCTGACATCTTCTATACCTTTTTGTGACACTCTCCCTCAAGAATAAATGTGAGTTCCCATGAGAACAAAACTTGCTTTGTTCACTGCCATATCTCAGAGCCTAGGGTCATGACAGGCACACGGTTGGCACCTGATACAATTTGTAGCATGAATGAATTAGGGACTTAAGGAGAATGGAGATATTTAAAAGAGTAGCTGTAGGAACCCATGTATCAATAAGGGAGAGGTCAAAGCCTGTGGACTAGAGAAGAATCCACTGAGGGCAGACGCCACAGCAGGCCCAGCCTGCCCACAGTTCCAGGACCACACCTCACCAGACTCTCTCACCCGCACAGGAGAATCAGAGTGAAGGGACAGGTACAATTATGCTTTAGGAATGCTTTATTAACTCTTGCATTTACAGACCTGTTCATTTTTATCTGGCAAAGAAAGGCTCATCTTGACATCTGACTTCATTCTCCGCAGTAGGTATGGATTTATGGTATCTCGTAAGACACATGCACACTTGTAAGCAGTTTTGACCTTTAATAAGAGCATAGAGGGAAATATTATTATATATGTTTAAGGAACACATTTGTTCTTATCTCTCAATTGCTTCCACTCCTTAAAAATTAAAAGAATGACCAATAGCTGTACAAAATCAGTGGGAAATGATTGCAAAGTAGTTTGAAAAAGCTAGCATAAGTTCCATATACTCCAAGAGGTGGTAGCTTTCATAATATTATCAGTTAAAAAAAATTATCTCATTAACCACAATGTACAACAAAAGAAAAACTGATTATTTTGTGCCTTATTTCTCTTGCACACTTTGCTTTAATTATTATTATACAGTGAAACCCTAAAGTAGAGATTTACTGGGTTCTTGACCACCACCCCCTAGGGGAAAAACTGCTTTTGTACAAATCTCTGTTTATGATCTTGTATTCTCCAAAAGCTACAAAGGAACTCTGCAAGGCTGAAGATCAAAAGCTAACTCTGGGGAAAAGCTGCAGTGATGGAGCAGTCAGCCAATAAGCAGAGATTACTGCCCACTGGAGACTTACAAGAGTAAGTTCAACAAGAGCCGTCTGATCCCAGAAACAAAAGGTCACTCTGCCCTAAAATGTAGCAGATGGTTCTGTAATGGAGCACAGCCACATGAGATGGATACTAAATATATGCAGAAAACCAAAGCCCCACAGTCCAGAAAACCACTCCCTCTGCAATTCACTTATAGGCAAAGTATTCAATAAATTATTGCTACTTCAAAAAAAAAATCTAAATAGGCTTAACAACTTAGTAGAAACTATTTCATGGAAAAAATTCCAACCAAAGTTTAAATTTAAGAACATCAGCTGTAACATAAATGATAATAAAAAAGAGCTTGACCGCACATGTTAAAAAATAAAGAATGCTAAGAACACCTTGCTCATGCACATATATGTATGTGTATCTGTTGTGTGAATGCATGTGCATAAATATTAAAATAGGCTTTACTTGGAATAATACATACAAAAGAAGCTCAACTAATCAACGACTTTTAGTTACATATAATCCCTTAAATGTATCATTCATTGATAAAAATCACCTTGAAAATGATGATGAGGTACATACTATGATTTCTGATGCAGAGATGATGGAATTTCAGAATTTAAAAATACAGTCCCACCGAAGAAACACAAATGTACAGTGTGTGAAGGAAACTGCCCCACATCCTCCCTCTGCCCACACCCGCTCAGGCAGAAGAGCGAGCATGCTGGTTGGAGGTGCTTGGTCAACTAAACCAAGGCTAGGCTGGGGAGCGGCCAGGGCTGTGGCTCCTGCTCTCTCCTGCATGACACCCTATGGAGATGATCTTCTATCTCATTCCCAACGGGCTCTCAGTCTGTTTCTCTGTTCATAAAAACACAAGGTGGGGATCGAGCTAGATTTCTCTACCAATGCCCACACCCCAGTGCTATGGAAAACGGACACTTTACTGAGCATGCCCACACTCTTTCCCACTCTGACAAGGCAAAGCTCTGCCTCTTCCTGATGACAGTGATCTTAGGTTAGTCACCAGAATGCTGAGAATCAAAAACCTTGAGTGTGAAATGAAGAGGTTCAACGAGACATCCCAGTAGGCTCTTGTCAGTTCTCACATGCCCTGCCCCAGTTGAGCAAACCAACCTCAGCAGCAGCCAGTATTTGGGCTGCTGACATGCTCACCATCACCTTCCTCACTTTTCAGGCCCCAGCTTAGTCATCCCTTCTCCAGAAAGCCTTTCTGAGCCCCATAAGCTCTGACACTGGGCATCTCTCCTGATCACAGTCCTCACTGCCCTGTACTGGAACCAGGTCTTATTTGTCTTTTTCCCCTGTGCCCACCCCTACTGGACTGGAAATATTAGTCATGGGAAGGTTCCGGTTTCCAGCCCCTGCCATCATTTTAGCACCAGCATGGCAGAATAAATGCCAGCACACGGACTATCTTCTTAGAGTTCAATAATACAAAGCAACATGGTCTTAAACTGAAAGCAACTACAACCAATACTCTGCTCCCAAGAATCTTACCTGCTACAAAGGAGAGAAAGGTAAGTACATAAATTCCTAAAATAAGAACTTCGAGAAAAAAAAAATAGATCATAATGACATGTTCTCAAATCATTTTTCTATAAATGACTTATTAATGCCAAAGGAGAAGTGGTAACATCACAGTTTAGATCTGGTCAATGCCACCTTACTTAAAGTAATCAGAATCAACATCACCTGTAATGGGAAAAACAGACAGCATGTTCCTCCAGATACCAGGCACTGAGGAAGACACATCACTTCTGTGATATTCCTGGCAAAAATGTATAACCTGAATCCAATCATGAAGAAATGTAAGGCAAACCCAAACTGAGGTACATTCTACAAACTAACAGGCCTGTAATCTTTAAAAAATGTCAAGGTAATGAAGGGTAAAAGAAACTGTCCCAGATTAAAGAGGACTAGAGACATGGAAACTATTGGAACAACTGGCAAAATATGAGTGATTATAGACTAGGTAACAGACTCTTATCAATGCTAAACTTCCTTCTGATTTTGTTGCTTACACTGGCTATGTAAGAGGCTATCCCTGTTCTTGGAAATACACACTGAAGGATTTGGAGGAAGGGGCATCAGATCTGCAACCTGCCCTCAGATGGTTAGAAAACTAACTTTAGCTGTGAATCTACATGGAAAGAGGTTGGGGAGAAATGGTAAAGCCAATGTGGCGAAATGTTTGCAAAACGCTAACAATCAGTGAATCTGGGTGAAGTGTACTTAAGAGGGTTTTCTTGTTTGTTTTTTTATAATTCTTGCAACTTTTTGTTAAGTTTGAAATTATTTCAAAACAAATTTTCTTTTTTAAAAAAGAATGGTATAACAGGAGATTCAGAGAAAGAAGAGTGTCCTTACCAAAGTTAACTGAAAACCATTCAATCTCAAAATGCAAAACATATTAAAATTGTTTTTGATAATCTTTTTATCTTAAAGGTCTAAAATTCTTTTTCTAATTAAATATTACAAAATACAAGAGCTTCTCTTTTGGTGAAAGGCCTCATCCCTGGCTCAGCCATGGCCTGGTAGGCACAGCCCCATCCGTGAAGGGTTACACAGAAACCCTGCCTCCCACCCAGGCTGGAACCTACCCTGCAGGCCACAAAGCACCCTGCAGCTAACTTCACCTCCTGGCATTCCTGCCTATGACCACCCATTCCATCAGGCGCCAGGGCCTGAAACCTCAGGAGTCAGTCAGTCAGTCACAGCAAGCTTAGCCCCTACTCCATCTCCTCGACCCTGTCAGCCTCCAAAATGTTTGTTTGTTCTGCCTAAAAATGCCACCTGGGTCTCCTGCCTCACCACCTTTCTCAGACCACCACCCAAGATAAGGTCCAGATCCTCATGGTCCTCACCCCAGTGGTTCCTACAGGTCACTCAATGCCAGCCTTCCTCCTGTGACTACCTTGTAGCCTGAGGAACCCCTGAGAACCAGCATCTTCCAGTGTCCTGCTCAGACACCCTCAGTAACCCAGCTGTCCCCGAATGCCACTACTTCCCTTTCAAGGTCCCCCAGTTCTGGCATCCACAGCTTTCTAGCTATGCTCCCACAAGCATCTCCAGTCCAGTCAAATGGGTCTTTTCACTGCCCCCAGCCACATATGGTGGCTGCATCCACATGGTTGTCCTAATCTAGAATGCTCTCACTCTCCGTGGCCTACATTCCCAAAATCAGGTTAAGAGACATGTCTCATTAAATCATCCCCAAACAGTCCTATCCTCCTGGTGTCCCCTTTTCTAAGTTTCTCCCCTACTTTATAAGATGCACTACCCCAATTTACAGAACTAAATTGCATGCTGTCCCAAACTGATTTGCCCATTTCATAATTTCAACTGCTCTTCTGACCACATGTGAGATCTTTTTAAAATTTCTTATCTGACCAAAACATCCCAGGAACACAATGCCAAAACTGTTTAATTTCTATTAAGCCAAGAGAAATTTTATTCTAGGGCTTTCCTCTCTGTGAATATTTTTCATTTTTAAGTGAAAAAATATGATCAAGCAAAAATAATTTTGTGATTTTTTTTTTTTTTACCAGATACCAATTTACAAGCTTGGTCATCCTTCTTACATTCTGGATGACTTAGCTACAAAATACAGTATTTAGTAGGAGCATTTTAAATATTAAAATGCCAAAAGTATTATCTTCCTAATATATTACCTGTACTGGGGAAGCATTTGAATATCCCCCCATGGTGATGGGGACGGAGAACTGCTCCAAAAACACAGGCAATGTGCCTAACTTTCCCGGGAAGATGAAGTCAAAGAGCGACCACAACTCTCGGAGGTTATTTTGCATCGGTGAGCCAGACAAGATGATCCGATGAGGAGTGCGAAACTATTTGAGGAAAGGAAACACCTTTTTATTAAATTTACCCTTTAGCATACAATCACCATTACTATCCCAAAACGTTCCTCTGCAATATTATTTATACATTTACTCATCATTCTTGCATCATTTTGATACACTCCAAAGCATATACATTTTATGCAATTATAAATCCTTAATTACATTTAGATGAAAAAATGAGGAATAATTTTTCCTTATTGTTCAAGCTGAACACTATAGATTAGAGTTGGGTTTGGTTACATTCTAACAACTGGTCCCTACAAGAGACATTAAATAACATGAACAATCAGCATTAAAGACATGATTAAGGGTAAAAACACAAGAGTTTGCTGCATTAAGGAAAATGCACATTTTAAATTCCTTGTGCAAAGCCACAAGGAAAGATTCAATAAATGTGTTACTAAAAGCAGAGAGTTTATTCTGAATTAAATATTCTTCTCCACCTGGAAATCTCCCTTGTTATAAGAGATCATACCTGTTTGCAAGCAAGGGTGACAGCAGCATTTGGATTTCGAATTTTGTGTCCTTCGTCCAAGATCACATAGTGCCAGTCATACCTGCTAATGTCATCCTGCATCAGTCGAATGTAGGAGTAAGATGTGATCAAAATTCCATGACAATGAGCAACATCTCGAATTAGTTTCTCCTAAGACCATAATAAAATGGTAAAGTCAGTTTTAAATAAGAAGTGACACCCTTTCAATCATGACACAATATAAAGCACTTTATAAAAATGCACAAATACAAACATAACACTCAAAACCAAAGACATTATCAGCACTACAAGTGCACTTGTTAACCTGGCAAGTAGTAAACACTGACTTATTGGGGAAAGGAGACTCAAAAATCCATTATTGGGGAAAGGAGACTCAAAAAGATGACAAAGTTATAATACATATATATTAAATATATATATATTAAATTTTTATTTTTTTCAAAACAATCCTTTGTGTCCATCTTTGTTAAAACAACAATGTGGAATGAAAATATATTAATTTAAAACAAAAACGAGAAAATCCAAAGAGACAAGGCAGACAAACCTAGGATCTCTAACAATGTGTAACATGAATTCCAGGACAGAGTGGAAAGGATATAAAAGCAATGCTTTTAAAATGATAGAAAAAGGCCAGGTGTAGTGGTTCACACCTGTAATCTCAGCACTTCGGGAGGCTGAGGGGGGTGGATTGCTTGAGCCCAGGAGTTAGAGACCAGCCTAGGCAACATGGCAAAACTCTATCTCTACAAAAAATTTTAAATAGCTGAATGTGGTGTCAAGCACCTGTAGTCCCATCTACTCAGGAGGCTGAGGTGGGAGGATCCCTTGAGCCCAGGAAGTCAAGGCTGCAGTGAGCAGTTATGGTGCCACTGCACTCCAGCCTGGGCAACAGTCAGACTCTGTCTCAAAAAAAAAATCTCCATAAATGGAGCCAAGATCTGAATCTACAGAGCAAAACATCTCCCAGAGTGTCAGGCGGAGACAAACAAAAAAGACATATCTGTAGACATACCCTACTAGATGTCTGAATTCCAAAAATAAATAAAAACAGCCAGGCAAAACGGCTCATGCCTATAATCTCAGCACTTTGGGAGGCTGAGGCAGGAGGATCACTTGAGGCCAAGAGTTCAAGACCAGCCTGAACAACAAAGCAAGACCCCTGTCTGAACAAAACATAAAAAAATTAGCAGTGCATGGTGGTGCATAGCTACAGTCCCAGCTACTTAGCAGGCTCAGGCAAGAAGATCCCTTGAGATGAGGAGTTTGAGGCTGCAGTGAGCTATGATCACACTACTACATTCCAGCCTGGGCAACAGAGCGAGATCTCAACTCAAAAGAGAAAAATATTTAAAAATATAAGGAGAAAATATCATAGCTTCTAGTTGGAAGAAAATAGAAAAAGAAAATATTCTCTTCAGAGGAAAAAGACTCTGCCTGTATTAGACAACTTTTCTGCAACACTAAAAATGTCTGAAGGCAAAGAGGAAAATCTTTACATAATTCTAAGAAGGAAAAGTGGTGACCATGCATTCTGCCTCAATCCAAACTACTAGTCATGCTTGACGAAGAAAATAAATTTCAGCTTCAGATAGGCAAGGTTTTGGAAGACCAGTCACCAAGAGATGGGCTAGCTACAGTGCACTGTACCCAGACAGTGGAGTGGCACAGTTGTGGACAGAAGAGGAAGGCATGCACAGATGCTGCACCCTGAAGAAGGGAAGACAGCAGTGCTCCCGCCCCACATTCTCACCACAGACCATGCTCACAGCAGCTCCCTAAGGAAGGACAGAGGGGTCATCACTAACCCCATTTTACAGACGAGGGAATTGGGGCTTGGGGATGGTAACTAATGTACCAGGTTACACAGCTGCTAAGTGGTGGAGTCAGAATTCAAATGGAGAAAGGCAGCCAAATCCAAAGCTAGTGCTATTAATATTAGGCTACACTCCCTCCTGCTAACTTATAAAAGAAAAAATTTAAAAAGATTTTATGTGATATACATACCATTTATTAAAATAAATCATTAAAGCATAATGACTAATTATGCCTAATAAAGCCTAAATATTAAATACTTAAGTATGAATGAAAGTGTTAAGAAAGGATCTAAAATATTAAAAGGCACATATTTTTAAGTGTTACTGTAATTCCTGTTTAGTTTCATAAAAGCTAGAGTGAGATTAGGAGAAAATAAAGGTGGATTAAAAATCGCATTCTGTCCAATGGTAGAATGGAACACAGGCAATAGATAATGTTTAATTCTTAACCATGTGATAAAAATATGTTAAAATACATTTGTCAAAACTTTAAGCTAATTACTGAGTAACAGTTGCTACTTCCACATAAATACCAGAAAATAAATAGAACGTAGAATTCTCAAACCTTTACAAGGAAAAATAATAGAAAATAGAAAAATTAGGAGAAAACAGAATAAACAGAAAACAAGGTATCAGGTTTCAGACTAAACATGGTAACCTACCACAGGACAGTGGGTTATTAACAGTGAGACATTCCACTAGGTAAGACAAAAACCTAGCCTTGTGTTTAAAAGAGACCCAAACCAGACTGGCACTCAAAGTTGTAACATGGGAATTATCAAAGATATATCAAAGAAATGCAAACAAAAAAAGGCCAGGATTAGCACTATAAATACGAAACAAAAAGGAATGAACAGAAAGAAGTTTTATATTTTAATGGGGATTCCGCAATAAGAAAACAGACCCCTGAACCTTTACCTACCAAAAAGCATAGCAATAAACACAAAAGCAGAGCCCTTGATCTGCCTGTCAAAGTGACACACCCACAGCCTACCCAGAGAGCTGACCACAGCCTCTCTTAGAGGGAAAGTGGATCAAAGAAAACAAAATGTTTAAAAAGAGGATGCAAAGGATTTGAGTATCACCATCAGAGCTCCTTTTAACAGTGATCAGCAGCACTTTATACAAAGAATATTCATTCTTTTGCACTCTATTAAGAAAGGCTGAAATCAAAATGAGCAGTCAACATAACCTGCTAAAAAAGGAAAATGAGAGAATTAGTAAAATAAAAATTAGTGGGTATTAAAAAAACCTGATAGAATTGATAAAGCAAAATAATAATAACTCTTTGGAAAGACTAAACCAAACAAACCTCTGAAAAGTCAGCCCAAAGAACAGACTCAGATGTACAGCATCAGAAATGTCAAAGGAATACAATTACAGATGTAGGGAATACAAAACTGTTGACCAATATACATGCCACAAAATCTGAACATTCTGACAGAGATGATAGCTAAAAAATTCATTGCCAAAATGTACCCAAGAAAAATCAGACCAACAGAACAAAACAATACTGAAGACTGTGAAAAAGATGTTATACTCTTCTCACCAAAAGTCTACCAGACCCAAAGGATTTCATAAGTAAAGTAAGAATAGAACCTGTTATAAAGTAGGACTAGATCCTGTTACTGAAATTGTTCCAAAATACAGAAAAAGAATGCATTCCAAATCACTGTTACAAGGCTAGCAAACCCTGTTTTCAAAACTGACACAGCACACTTACATGTGTGTATATACTCCTTTAAACTAGAGAGCCATTACTTTACAGATAAAATCTAGTAATATATTAACCTAATAAGGCTTATCACAGGAATACAAGAATAGCTATCAGGAAGCCTAATATGATTCATGTAATCACAATTATACAAATTTTATAAAAATCAACATCTTCAAAAAATGACAATTTTATCAGTATCTTCTTAAAGAATTAGGATTAAAATATGTTTTAATTCAACAGAGTATATAAGAGTACAAGAAAGGCTAAGAAAGTCTGAAGGAACAAAACAAAGAAGGGAAACTGTCTTCTCATATGTTGTCATTCATGTGACATTCAAAGAGTGAATACAATTGCTGCAGAGAATAACCACAATGCCTGGACCTATTAACAATTTGACAGGTATGTGCCACACTTTTATTACTATTATGACTACTCATCTTCCATCTTCCCATTCACAATGTTCAACACCTGCACAATACCATATTGAAGGCCACACCTGAAAGAACCATTTCCTGACTTTTGACCTCACAAGAATATAGCAATAAACACCTTGGGGTACACAACAGCCTTAAAAGCACATGTACAGGTTCCCTCAGGACTCCCTCACAACCAGCCCCACTCAGCTGCTGGTGCCAGTGAAGAAAGCAGTCTGCCCAAAGAAGCACCATCTACCTCCAGCACCTCACCTGGTCAGTCCTGCTACCTTTAGAAGCCAACACTGAAGTAAATTCTGGACATCACCTAGTGTAGCTAGAGGTTTGCCACAATTACCAAAATGAGACACCAAGCTTCTTAAATGTATACCACTGGAATTATGTTTAGTTTCTTTTTTTTTAAATTATATGTTAAGTTCTGGGGTACATGTGCATATCATGCAGGATTGTTACACAGGTATACATATGCCATCGTGGTTTGCTGCATCCATCCCCCCATCATCTACATTAGGTATTTATCTTAATATTACCACTTTCTTATGCCTGCTTAAGGATTGAAGTTTATTTGGAAAATTCTAAATATTATTACAGCTATAGAAATGTTAACTAAAGAAATACAAAACTTCGACTGTGTTCAGGAAGATGTATTAATGATTAACAAGAATTAAAAAGACGCATATATAAAAAGAAGAAGAAATTGTTCCAAATGTCCCAATTGAAAATATATTCTCCACTTAGCCACTGGGTAAAACCCCATTTAAGACCATTTGTTATTACCTGATTCAATCACAGAATTCTATAGACTGGAGTTTCAATAATGGTGAATTGTTGAATATTATGGACGTCTCTATCCAAACACTTAAGACAAATCATCTCGGGCGGTTTCAAATTAAAAGCTTGTAAAATATGTAACCTCTCCTAGTTTTTGCAATTAATAGGGTACATCTGCAATTAGCCTGACTTACTGAATGCAGTGCTGTTGTCATTAAAAGATGTCTGTGAAAGTGCTGCTGTTATTATGGAGGCTCAAGAGACCAATCCCTCCTAGAGGGCAAACACTGGACTGGTGGAAAACAACAGCCATAAATCACACTGTCAGGCGGCGGGGAGAGGAGTGAAGCACAGGCACATGAAGGCCATTCACAGGAAACACTGTACAGCCGCTTCCTAGGCAGGATTTACTGCACCTTTAATTAATTAAAATTTCCTTCAAGCTAAATCTTTCTTTAATAAACAAGGATTTGTGCTGACAATAAGGAAAAAAAGGGCTCCGGCAACATAATTTTACAGCATACCTCGCAGAACAAGCCCAGTATCTATCATGTCTTCCATCAGGTGTATACATTGACTCTAAAGTTAATAGGAATGATACCACTTTGCATTCTATTATCATTTGTGTACTTAGAATGTGTCTGAAACATTTCAGATGCTTGAGGGATAATGTGGCCCCTTTCTCTTTTTTTAAGTTTTTTACTCCATTCTAGCTTTTAAAAAAGCTTTTTGCTCTAGGGTTTCGGAAAACAAGCCCTTTTAAAGAACATGTGATGGGAGTTTTATCAGATGGCCACGTTTTTGTGTCATTGGCTTTTTAACCACACCCTGCACTTCATTCTTTCCATTTGGGGCCAAACGTATCTAAACATGAGAATAAAAGGTCTAGATGATGTTGAATGACCATGAACATTTTTGATAAAGTAGATGTGTACTTTCTCTCTAGACTACATAGTCAGTCAATCAGGAATGCCTCATTCAGCATCTTTTCTTTTCTCAACTACTGAGGTGAAGAGGCCAAAATATTCTTTGTTTCTAATACCAGCAAGAATTACCTGAGTAAATGTTACCTATTAGGGACCACACTGAGCTCTTCATACATACATATTAACCCAAAAAGTCCTCACAAGCTTATAAAAACTTACCCATTTTACAGGTGATCAAATCAGGCTCAGAAAAGCCAGTGACTTGCCCAGGGTTACAAAGTTATAGAACAGCGGATCCAAGATTCGAACCCTGGCTTGGTAAGCACAAAACCAACGCACTTAAAACTGCATGCTCTTCTTGCTTTTCCCACTCTTATGCATCCACATGATCAAAATGAGACAAAATTATTTAAATTATCTAAAATGTTACAGTACTAGATCCTACATAGCAAAAAAAAAAAAGTAGGAGAGAGACAACTGTTTCAGAACATAAGCAATTTTTCATTATGTATCTTCCAATAAATTGAAAAAAGGATGCTTAATCATTAAATAAACTTGACAACACAGTGCTAAAAATGTCACCACCTAGTATGAGTAATGGGATAGATACCACGAGACTACATCCTTTCATTATCTCTTCATTTATTGTATTTTCTTTCACCAAGGAAACAGTTGGCTTTTTAAGGTTAAAAACATCATATTCATTTTTTTTGGAGCCCTAGCAACATCAAACACCTGAAATGCAGTGTTAATGGTTGTTTTAACAAATAAATAACTCACATAAAAGTTGCTCTATATTAGAAAAAAGAATCACAAAACATAATGAGAAAAAGGAAATCTTGAACTTTTATTAAATGAGATTTCAAGTTACCATTAAGAGATTCAGAAGCCTAAAAATTTCTTTACCAGATTTCATAATGTGGTTGAAACTATCAGTTGTATATTTTTTTGCATGGCCGCTGGGTGTGCATTTGACTATTCTAAATTATGCTGCCAATCAGAGACTATGAACAGAGCTAATATAGGATCAAAGGGTGAGAGAGGTAGGAAGCCAAAGGGCAATTTGGGGAAGAACAATGACAGATATGCTCTACTGAGAAACTGACCATTTGATATTTTTCCAAATGAAAAATTTTTTAAATTTATGCCATACCAACTACAACAAAGCATTCAGAAAATAAAGATAATCTACTTGAATGATAAGCAAAACTATTCTGGCATTATTATATTTTTAAATATTTCTAAAGAGAAATTCTCTTCCCTGTTCTGTCCAGTATTGAACGTTCCAATGTCAGAGTACCATTATTAAATTTAAGAGCCAGCCAGTGGGCACAGAAAGCTCACCCACTGCAAAAAGAAATCACAGCTGATAAGGAAGTCAGGCATTAGATGCTGAGTTAGAGAACAAACCACCATAAACAGAATTTCTGAAATTAGAATAAGAAATATAGACTCTATTGCAATTTAATACATGTGTAAGTTAGCAGGTAGGCATGTGTGGTGACAAAGATCTGCACATACACAGAGGACAGAAGGTACAGAGGAAGCAAATACCCCTTTAGTAGTTGAATCCAGAAACCAAAGTTACAATCTTAGAAATGTCAACAGCAAGGCCTATGGAAAGGAACTATTAATACATTTTCAATGTGTCATCACTGCAAATAATAAACCAATATTAACATGAATAAAAAGTAATAAATATAGGGCTTCTAAGTCAATAATATGGTTTGATAGGTATAAATCTTTTCTATCTTTTGCCTAACAGTTTACATCTTTAGTGATCTGAGATACTTTATAATGGAAAAGGAACAGTAGGAAGAGAGTTAAAAGTCTGAGTAAAAACACAAGGAAACTGTAATGCTGTTTTTCCTCAAAAGTTAAGTAAGAATCTTCAAGTTAAAGTCTTTGGTAAACTGTAAAAAAACTGAAAAAATTATTAACAATCATATGTATGTATGTGTCTGGTACATAAAACAACCTCAGAAGGTAGAACCACTGCAACCAAAAGTGAAGTATCGCTTCTTATAAGTTTGCCCTCCAAAGTTAAGGAAGGAAATTTCACCAAGTTCACTGTCAATTCTATTTCCATAATGAATCCATGTATGTGGTTTACATGAAGGCAGTTCTTCAGACTATGGTGACAAAGGGACTGGCAGTAAGCCACAATCCAGGTGAAGGTGTCCAATACACACAGTTTACTACTCCAAAAGAAAATAAAAGAAAAACAGTTTTTAAAATTGCCCTTGTAAGACAAACATCAGCTAATGAGTCCTGCTACAGGATTTGGCAGTACAAAACACTAAGAGATGTTAAAGATAACAGAAATGAAAAAGGAACCATGAATGTTCTACAAGGGTAATAACAGGATAGTTTAAAGTTTGACAAACAATTTAAGGTTGACAACACAACAATCTAAACCGTTATTATCTTCACACTGCTAAAAATCACTTTGTATAACTGACAGCATTTACCCTAATTTATTAATTATCTTAATTCCAGTTTATTTTCCATTTATCACTTAAAATTCTGGGCAAGGTCAGTTGGTTTTAACAGTAACAGTGTAAGCAAGATTCTGTCTCACCTTATTTGAGCTACCAAACCATAGATCTTCCTGAGTCACTTCTTTCAAAAGTTTGCCTTTCCATGAACACAAACACAACAGGAATCCTGGAGTTTCGTGGTCCCTGTCCATCTGTCTCCATGAGGCAAACACTCCATAGCCCTTGCAGCTGGCACTGCTTTCCTGGGGCCCAAGAACTCACTCAAGAGCTCAGAAGACTCAGGAAAGAACGAATTAATTCCTAACAGACTGCTGCTTCTCCTCAATAATGTAACCTGCAAATCCACAGTTAAACTGTATAATTATTATTTATTCAGCAAATGCTTATGAATCACCTGGGATACAAAAATGAATCAGACATAGTCCCTACTCAATAGAGCTCACAGTCTGGATGGTTAGACAGATGAGAAGAAAAAAAGAATACAACATATCTGTGCTACCCACAGGGGCACAGATAAAATTCCTTTTTGATACTGTGATGTTACCAAACTATAAGTGAAGAAATACAACTGTCTATACATGACAATCAAGGATTCAGGGAACAAAATACAACTAAAAGCAACAATACTTGCAAAATTCTCAAAATGGAAACTTTCTTCTTTCATCAAAAACAGGATTTAAAAGCATATTAACGAATGCATTTACCCATTAAGAGTTACTATTTTACTTTTGTATCCACCTTCCTCAAACTGCTTAAAGCTGCTAATGCCCAGAGTCTCACCTTACTGGACACAGCCACCTAACTTACGACTCCAACCCACACTGCCAGGCTTGTGTCCTGTCCGAGACGATTCATATTTCGCTGGACAACAGACATGTCACAACACCACCACAGACTGTTAGAACAATAAGGCCTATAATCTTAACTGTTCTGAAAACACAGAGCTCTAAAATAAGTCAATAATAATAAAATAACTTTAAATGCAGGAAAGAAACACAGGAATACACATTTGAGAAATACATGGATCAGAGAAAAACCAAATATGTAAAATGGAGGGCTTTAAAACAAAACAAACAAAAAGGTATTGAAATATTATGTTACCTTTTTGTGGGTATAGGAACCGGTTTCATGTAGAATTGCCACTCTGAACGGAGGCCACCATGTGTGAAATTCCTTCACCCACTGATGCATCACTGTTGTTGGACAGACAATTACAGTTGGACCCAACCCCTCAAACCTGCATCCAAAGGTCCAAGAAGAAAACAACCATGAAAGAGCATATACAGTCATCAACTGCTCAAACTATCCCCAAAGCAAACAAACAAAAAACTTAGTTCGAAAAAGAAAATGCAATCTATAGAAAATTATTGATATTTTCTTTAAGAAAAAGTTACTGAGGTTAAAATCCAGCAAGTAAACTCTCTATAATCCCATTCATCAATTAGTCGATGTAGGTGTTAAGAGAAAACATTAAATAATACATTAAGAGATATAATATCTATAGTAACATAAAAGAAAATTTAAAAAAATACTATTTAACAAAAATTCTCCTCTTTTCCCTTCTATTACAGATTAGTGAAGTTTTTACACAGTGTATCTTAACCTAAGTGAACATAATAGGATTTTAAATTTGTCTGAAGCTTGATAGTCTACCAAGAGTTTTCAATCCACACAATTTCAATCTCACTGCCCTGCGAAGCAAGCAGGCCAGAAATGCTCCACTGATGGGGGCTCAGAAGGCTGGCATGGCCCAGATGAAATGGTTACCAGGGGACGGAGGGCTGTCCAGTGGCCAGTGTTCGCTTCCTGCAGCCTGTCCTCACTACACCACCCTGCCTGCTTCTCCACACCATGAAAGTGCCGTGGAGGAGCATCCGGTGAGTGTTCTCTCCTGGGAAGACCACACCGACTGATCGAGTGCAAGCTGGCACTGCTGTGTGGGGAGGCAGTTAAGCAGCAAAATCAAGAGCCTTAACAGCACTCATGCATCGACTGAGCAATCCCAGTGCAAACATTTACACTGCATGGACTCAGCAATCCCAATGCAAACATTTAGGCATTGGGATACACACTGGAGCATTATTTATACTGAGGAAAAAGAGGGCACTACCTACATCCAAAGCGAAGAGGAAGGCTGAATGAACTACCCCATTTCTTTAACACAGCACAGGCCAGTGGTTAGGGGCACTGCCTGGATCTGAATCCCAGCTCTGCACACACTGTATGATCTCAGGCACCTATTTAACCTCTGGGAACCTCAGTTTTTCATTTCTAAATGCGAGTAACAGTATTGATCTTATAGGGTTATTATGAAGATTAAATCAGTTAACATCTTTAAAGTGCTTAGAACAGGACCATATGAAAAATACTGTAAAATTCTGTTAAATAAGATGGAATATCATGTAACTATTAAAATCATTTTGAGGAATAGTTAATAATCTTGAAAAATGTTCATCATAATTTCTAAAAATTATTCATGGAATCACCCCAGTTTCCTTAGACGTTAAGTATAGGTGGACAAACTGGTTGTAGCCATTGTCTCAACATCCATTCCTCTCTCTCTTCTTCTTGAAGAAACCGATTTCCGCAGGTGCCCCTCCTTCTTCCTTCCAGCAGACACAGTTTATGGGACTCTGACCACTGCCTGGCTCAGGAGCAGGAATCCTGGCTCATCTATAGCCTGTCAGTGCATGGCACTCCCCTGAAACTCTCACTAGTCCATAAAGCTGGCCTGGCAAAACTGACGGACTTTGTAAGGAAGAATTACATTCTAGGTTGGGAGAGAGTTTTCTCTCCTGGTTTCTCTGGCTACATGTACAGACCAATGGTCGCTGGGTAAGGAGATCTAATGATCACAAGGAGACTTGGCCTTAGGCAAAGGTCTGGGTCCCTGAATACATCATTGGGCTGCTGATCATGCTGTGTCCACCAGCCGCTTCCTTTGTAGGTTTCTAGGTGTACCATACATTTGTGAACATTTAACCCAATTTGAGGCCAGGTTTCACTTAGGTGCAGTCAAACACCCTGATATATCCTACACCGTATTCCCTATCTGCATCTGCACTCCTCCTGCCCTTCTGGGACAATGGGACAAGTGTCCCTTTTCTTGTTTGAGACCAATTCCTTTACCTAAACTCTTGAGCTTATGTCTCCAGGAGCAACGCTCCCATTACTGTAGCCAATTTATCTTCAGTCTTGCGGGGGGTTGGGTGCCAGTCAGTGCTTAAGACAAAAATTAAGCAGAAGTCAAAACTAACTGTGGCAACCTCTTCAACAACACACTCAGCTCATGCTACAAGAGGCAACTAAGAACTGGGACTGACTGAGGGCACCACAGGACCATACATATTCCTCTCGCACACCTGGAGCAGAGTCACTGTACTCTGCACACTGTCATTCCTCCCTTCCACTCCCTTTTCCTGCCCCACAAAGATGCTGACTATGGGAAGCAAAATGCATATACATTACTCCACTGTATATACTACCCCCATGCTCTCTCACTAATTCCCACAATCTCAATTCTAGATGCTGGTAATACCATATCTAGGTCTCCAGCCCAAATTACTCTTCTGAACTCCAGACCACCATGCACTAGATATCTCACTGCCGACTGGGATGTCCCCATAGCAACACATACCATCCTCCCCAACATGGCTGTCCCCTGCCCCCATGTTTGCAATCCAGTGGATAGAATTGTCTCCCACTGTCCAGGTGCCCAAACCAGAAACCTAGGCCTCATCCTTGAGCCAACCTGCTTGCTCTCCACCATGAGCAACCTACACTGAGTTCACATCACTTTTACCTCCTAAATCCTTTCAGTAGCCACATCTTTCCCTCTACGCTGTTGCTATGCCAGTTCCAGCCACTCTTCTCTCTCATCTGGGTTACTGCATATTTGAGGATGATCATTTCAAACAGCAAAATCTGAATTCCTCATCCCCTCACTTCAAAACCTCTAATGGCTGCCCACTGGTCTTGGGACAGAGACTAAACACCTGGACCTGGCCTACGAGGCCACGAAGACTGACCTCTGCTTGGCTCTCCAGCCTTACCTCTCACTGCCACTATCCTAACACTTGCTCCTGTGGTAAGCAGCCTCCAATCGACCTCCACCTTGTCCTGATTACACTCTTACCCCTCCAGCTACCTTTTACTCAACATGCAGATCTCAGCTTCCTCGACAAAGCTTTCCCTGTCCCTTTCTCTATAAATAAGTTAAGGACTCTTCCTTGGTTTACCCCATACTAACCCTGTCAGAACACAAATCATCTTTACTGTAATTGTATGAGATCCTCCCTAAACTCTTTGAGAGCAGAGATAATCTCTTCTTCAAATGATCTCAATGCCTAACAGAAAGCAATTAATGAATACTGACTTTATTAAAATAAAACATTTTTTAAGATTGGAAGAAAATATATCAACATGTTAAAAGAGATTATTTCAGAGTTGGGGAATCATATGTGATTTTTATTTTCTTACTACAGCTCAGAAATAAATGATTCCTGAACTTAAAACAACTATTGGTCGGGCACGGTGGCTCATGCCTGCAATCCCAGCACTTTGGGAGACCGAGGCAGGTGGATCACCTGGGGTCAGGAGTTCAAGACCAGCCTGGCCAACATTGTGAAACCCCGTCTCTACTAAAAATACAAAAATTAGCCAGGCATGGTGGCAGGTGCCTGTAATCCCAGCTACATGGGAGGCTGAGGCAGGAGAATCACTTGAACCTGAGAGGCAGAAATTGCAATGAGCCGAAATCACACCATTGCACTCCAGCCTAAGCAACAAGAGCAGACTCTGTCTCAAAAACAAAAAAATTTACAAAAAAGAGTAAATCATACAGTGCTTAAAATATTAAAAATCATCTACTACACAACTGAAAAGTAATTTGTAGTTCTATAGAAAAACAATAAAATTTTGGTCAAGCCCTAACTTAAATGAGGCCTACTCTTATACTCCAATGTGACAAAATACCTGTCTACTTTGAAACCCTCCTTGCCTCCAGCTACAGTCATTGTCCCTGCCCTTCAACTAGGTGGAAAGGGTCAAACTACAAGAGATTCCGACACTTCCTACGGCATTTCTAGGTCATGCTCCTCACCAAGGCAGGACCTGTCCAGGTGCCCCTCAAACTCCCTGATGAGAGTGGGACTCTGCCCTAGCCCCTTCCATGGCAGCAATCCTTTCTAAAAGGATTAAATGTACCAGCTTCTTTCTATCCTCCAAGGGGAATAAAAGAGTTATCATCAATATGCACTTAGCAGGGATTAGAAAACAACCAATCAAAAGCTGTCCAAAATATTTTACAACAAACTCACATTCAAATAAGCATAAACACATGCATATGTTTTTTCAGGTTACACATCACTTTTTCCTCTTTTATAATATGCCTTCGACAAACTGCTACATTGATGACTCACATTTTGTCATCTGCTAGTACATTCTTCCAGCTGAACATCTATCTGGCATTATCATGTTGCCCTTTAATTTCTGCCATTTTCTCTTTAGTAGAAAAATTTTGAGATTTTCACACTGAGTTGAGATCCAAGGGCAGACCCAGATTGTTGCTGGATCACAGCAGGACAATCAACTTCATTAACAGTCACATCATCAGCTGAACCACCCTTTCTCAACCCTTAATACCACTGAAATGAACATGAGAAATGGCTAAGTCTACTACAGTGATTAGCACCAATTACCAAACAGACTACAATTCCTTTAATCTCTGATTACCATCGACTACCTAATAAATTTAGGGCAAGGCAATAGCTGCATGGTCAAATATATTAACCTGCTAGTCATACCCAGAACTTACCAGGAATTACAAAGTAAAATATTTATCCTTGAAAGTTTATTAACTTTAATAACGTTAGAAATTAACAAACTGATTCCAAGACTTTAAAAAATTAACTGAAGTTTGAAAAGTTAATTTTTTTCCTCTTCATTAAAAGATTGAGGGACCTATTATTATAATATGAATGGCAAAGTGAAAAAAAGGTGGTGAATCCATTATGAACAGGGAACACAGCAACCAGTGTAGATGTTTATTAACCATGTATAATATGCTTCACTGTCTTCTAGAAACATGCATACAACACACATTTTTAAAAAACAACAAATCA
Source organism: Cheracebus regulus (assembly GCA_963574635.1). Taxonomy (NCBI): domain Eukaryota; kingdom Metazoa; phylum Chordata; class Mammalia; order Primates; family Pitheciidae; genus Cheracebus; species Cheracebus regulus. The sequence goes on from CAUYQU010006739.1 coordinate 39,640, forward strand.
AATTTCTTTTACCATGAAGTTTCTTGGTATCACAGAGACACTATTTCCATTTCAGTGTTCACAGTCCGTAAAATTGTAACACTAAAATGATCTCAAATTAAGGACCCTCTACAGTTTGTAAGAGTTCACAGGAAATATACATAGCCAATGAGGCAGTAACAGCTCACACAGAACTTCATTTGACCGTTAAGAGCTATTTTTCTGTAAGACATAAATATAGAGAACTTCCAAGTTCATCTGGTTCCAGAGGAGGGTATGTTACGAAGTTGTTAGGAAGATGTGATCCGGTCTGCCCTGGCCCATGTGAGTGAAAGGGACCACACGCCTCTGTAAACGTTTACTCGTGAGGAGCCCAGGTGTTTGTGGTGCAGCACCACATTCTTGCAAGCCACTTCCACCAATACCATCTTAATAAAGACAATCTGGGTTATAGTCCAATATGCCACATTATTTCATTATAGAGAAGCAATATAAACACTGATAGTTAATTGATTACAGTTGCTGTTCATTATTAGCCTTGACTTCATTCTTAGTAGGACTGTCAACACTCAAGAGAGCATGTTTTAATATTTAGATCAAAACTACACTGCAGGGATGACTTCAGGTTTCCTAGGACCTGAGCATTAGACTCCACATAAGTTTCAGGATAATAGGAAGGGAAACAAAAGAAATGGGAAACAAGAAAATCCCAAAAATCATTTAAGGAAAGAAAGAGTCCTAGAAACAACCACTTGGAGGAGTTTGGGGTAGTCTAGTTACCAAAAACACCCAACAGAGTTGCAGAAAACAAGCCAACCAAAGAGCTTATTTGAAACAGAAAAGGCATTTTATTTAAAACAGAAAAAGTATATTAAAAAAATAACAATCATAGATAAGACAACACTAAATACCCACTTTCAACTTTGAGTTTTCCTTTGGTCTGGAATGTTTTCACATGCTTCCAAGCAAAATGTAATAGAATTCTCCTATTTGAAAAAAATCTCCAGCTTCAATATAACCTCCTTGTAACAACAACAAAATCTTTAGCGTTCAACAATTTCCAAGCGTTTTCTTTCCCTTCCTACATCTGTATAAATGCAACTGAGATTCTAAAATATTCTGACTCCAAACACTCCTCACATGAAGTACTGATCTGCTAAATTAACGAAAGAGTAAGAAAAACAAAACACTAAACTTTGAAGACTAAAGAAACGTGATTTTGACTCAGTTTATGGTTCATATCTGGCTCTCTACTAAGCATTTTGCTGCTGATGAGCTGGAATGTAGGAAGAACTTTCAGCAGTTCTGACTGCAGGCACACTGACACTACCATATAGGTATCTACAAATTATACGTGGTGAGTGTCTGAGGTTTCCAGGGCACACCTCTCTGGTAAATACCTTGCTCTTACTCTTTACATAAGCCTACTGAAACACAGGAGCTTGCACTTATCTGAGTTCAAGATGATGAAATATCCTACATAATTTACCTACCAATATTTTTACCAATACCAATTTCTATAAAGTTAATGTACAGTTGAAATATGGAAATGCTCATAGTACTTTCTTTCGAAATAAAGTATTTCAGTACTACCATACCAAATAGATTAAATGCTTACTCTTCTGGAATACAAAAGCCTTCATAGTTTATTCAAATTTCTAAAGAGAATAAAGATTAACATCTAAACAGTTTCCTACCATTTTACGTAGTCACTTAGGTTTTGGCCTTAGAATTTATTACATAAAGTTTATAGATTGGGAAGGGCAGAAAGCACAGGGATCAGACAAGCAACTTCATTCAAAAACAAAAGAGAGAGAGAGCTATCTAGAAATGCTATCATGCACACTCATTATAAAGGAAATTAGGGAGAATGGCTTCTTCAAAGCTCCAACTCTCCCCATGAATAGACTTTGTACTTACTGTAATGCTCACCTGGTCTCCTGCCAGAACAAATATTTTAATGTAAAATTTAATAAATGGAACTAAAGGTATTATGTCTAATTTAAAATTCCATATTGTGTAAACTATTGATATTAACATAATTGAGTTTGTAAACAATCCATTTGTAGAAGCTAACCTTAGACATCGTATTGACCCAAAATATCTAGTGGGGCTCATCTGCAAAATGAAGCATCAATGCCTGGAATTCATTAAAAGTGTTACATGTTTAATTTCTCCTGCCCTACAGCTCCATTGTCTCGTAAAATTTTTCCTTTGATGTCCCCCACTAAAAGAATTAAAGGAATATTGTAATTGAAATGTCATCAATAATTCACAAGACCCTCCTCCACAGCAATACATCTGATGAAATATTAATTGAGCTCCACAGACTGACAGTCTGCAGAGGAGCACTTGCCTGTAATTTGAACCACGAGTCCTGATCTTGCTGTAGCTCAGACCTGCCAAGAAGGCAATTATCTGGATGGTCTTGCCCAATCCCATTTCGTCTCCCAGAATTCCTCCTGCCTGCTGGCAGTGCAATTCCCACAGCCACCTAACACCTGTCTGCTGGTACCTACAACAACAAACACCAACAAGAAAAGAGAAAATGGCAAATGGTGGATAATACAGATCATAACAGAAAGTACTCATGAATTAATCATTTGGCTAGGTTCTAGTACCAGTCAGAGAAACATGCGGGATGTGTGTTTTACATGAGTATTATATTTATAAGGTCATACATTTTTGATCACCTAGGCATAAAATCACAAATTTTTCTTTACAGAACATTAACACATTTCTAATTAAGCTGATGGATAGGGTAAATAGAGACTATTTCCTTTCTTTTCAACATTAGAAATAGCTTGGTAAACAAGCATAAACTTACTATTTTTTACTCACTTTCTGGGGGGAAAAAATCCCAAATATTTTCCATAAAGTTCCATTAATTTTTCTACAAAAAAAAGCACTAATGTTTATTTTTTCAATCTGAATAGCCTCAAAAGAGTAGGACGGAGAACACCACAACATACAGCTTATACTGTTGAAAAATCACTTCGTAATCATATTATCTTTTACTAGAAAAAATTAAATTTTAAGGCCATAAACAAGTCTAAATAATAGGGCTGCTCTCAAAATTAGTACATAACAGATGATTCTGTCATATTACTAGCAGATGCAAAAAAGAAGTTTAAAGACTCAACAATACAAAAGGTCTTTTTAATATTTCAAAGCAGAAATTGATTCAGGGATTTTACCATAAGTACAAAAAAATCATAGCTATTAAGATTTTACATAAGGACTATAGGTCAAAGAGAAACAATTTACCCCCACCCCTGCAAAACACAGAAGTTTGGTATTTTTCTTTCTCCATCAATGATATGTTTAATTTAATAATCTAAAAATAAAGTTAAAAAAGCAAAAATATAAAAAAACCTTTCTGAGAGTGGAAGAAACACTTAACGATACGGAATGGTATGAAGATTATATGCAAGTTAAAAAATCTAAAGCAAAAGTCACTTGAATCAAAAGATGATGGTTGGATGAGGTGGCTCATGCCTGTAAATCCCAGCACTTTGGGAAGCCGAGGTAGGAGGATCACTTAAGCCCAGGAGTTCGAGACCAGCCTGAGCAACATAGTAAGACTTCATCTCTATATGGAAAAAAAATTTTAGCCTGGAGTGGTGGCACGTGCCTGTAGTCCCAGCTACCTGGGAGGCTGAGGTGAGAGGATCACTTGAGCCATGGAAGTTGAGGCTGCAGTGAACCATGATTGCACCACTGAACTCCAAACTGGGCAACAGAGTGAGACTCAATCTCTAATAAATAAATAAAAGGATGATGGAAGCTAAGGGATTTTTTTTTTTTTTCAAAGAAAGTATCAAGGCTAAGGGGCTACCCACCTTAAAAGAAGATGGTTTTGTTGCTGTGCTGCCCAAATATTTACCATCTGGTACCTGGTATGTCTATCTAAAATTTCATTTTGGATTTCAGCTCATTTAACTGGTTTTATTTAATCTCCTCTCAGTAAATATGTCATAATTAACTTTCCCCCAGTATTCTGCAAAGCAATTCTAGAAGTCTGACTCTAGCTGTTCCATTATTACCTATCACAGAAGGAAAACTCTGAATGAGAAATTTGCTGCTTATTAAGTTTGCAAATTATAATACACACACTGGATATGCACCTTGGAGAAAAGGACTAAAAATCAAAACATGATGAAGTCTAGTACAGATACAATATCATTTAATTTGGTAAGAAGGACAAATTCCAAAAATATGTGGTATGTAATCAGAGAAGAATGGCTACCACTTAAGGAGCTGACTGCTGAAAAGGCACCAGGCCAGGTGGTTTGGACACAGCCTCACAATCAACCTGTACAATGGAGATTATCAGCATACTTTATAGTTAGGAAACAAAAGCTCAGAATGGTTAAGTAATTTGCCAAAGGTCACATCGCTAGAAAAAAACAATGAGCAAGCCAGAGCTGAAATCCAGAATTGTATGTTTCCAAAGTGATTCTGGAAATGATCTAGACCAGTAGTTCTCAGCCAGGGGTAATTTTTCTCCCTGTGGGACATTTGGCAATGTCTAAAGACATTTTTGTTATAACCAAAGAAGTGCAATAATATAGGCCAGAGAAGCTGTTCAATAACTGACGCTGCACAGGACAGTCCCCACAGCAACAAATTATTTAGCCCTAAATGTCAATTGTGTCAAAGTTGAGAAACCATGATTTAGATAGAAAAAAAGTTGGTTCATGAATTAGCTACACTAGAATAATCTCAGCTTTTGAAAAAGACATACTGCAAAAAGCTCTCCAAAAAAACTGATGTGCAATTAGTTTCCAGAATCACTAAATTCTAGTCAATTGACCTCTTTTTGCTGAGATTCAGAACAACCATGGGAACAGCTCCTTCAGTCAGGGAACAAAACCTCCCAGTGATCATTCTAGTGTATTTCTCCTATACCATACTGCCTCCATCCTACATGGGTCCAACAGCTCTTTTTGCTTGGGGCTCATCAACTTAATTAAAGTGGAAGAATCTGGAGAGGAGCAATTGAGAAATTATTAAAGGAATGGTAGACAGCATAGGATCGCAGAAGGACTTTGGGAAGGGGTTAAGACAACTAGATTCTCTGTGGCCCAGCAGGGGCAGCATACAATCTGCTGGGTGTTTCCTCATCTATAAATCTAATCTTCAAGGGCTTTCAAACAACATGTGTGTGTTTACAAGATGATCAGCACTACAAAAATGACATTAAAAAAATATCTTACTAGGTAGCATGTAAGTCATATCTCTAGCAGGATCCCCAACAACTAGGGATAGTTACAAAGATAGCAAAGAGTGGCTCTTTCCACACAACACATGAAGGCCCTCAGATGGTATTTAAAGAAAATTAACTTGCAGATTAAAAGCACCAGCCACACAGTTGGTAGATGGTATACATAACTGGTATTGCTAGGTGAGGAGTTAGGAACTTGAGCTCAGGTTTCAGCTGTACCACTACATGACTTTGGTTTTATTGTTTCACCTTCCTAATAATAAACAGTGTAAAACAATTAGTTTAAACAAAAACATCTTATAGAATCCAGTTTTCAAAATTTTTGAAAAGCAGATAAAAATTACTCTTTAGGGACAGTTAAAGATTTTTATAAATATAAAACATTAAAAAAATCTACTCTGCTACCCCTTGAGACTGAAGCATCACAATGTGACCACAGATCATTGGTGTACCTTGGCACTGCCATACTAATCCAAGATTACATTTACTAATGTGGCTGAAAGTAAGGTCGAAAGATTGACATTTGTCATTTGACTGCTAAATTAGATAGAGAAGTGTACTTGCTGGGCAAACTTTCATAACAGAAATTTAAAAGTTAAACATTATCTTGCCGAAAACAGTACTTAAATGGCTAATTGTACCTTCTGACTCCCTTGTGTACAACTCTATACCCTGTTAATTCAATTCCACAGAATGCAGCAAATACAGTAAAAAAATATATCTACAGTTTAAAATTAAATAGGCCTTGCTAAAACATAATCATAAAAAAAAGTAGACTCCATCAATCCTATTACTTCTTTTCATACAGCAGAAGAAAATGAACAGAAGTTTTATGACATTTATAAAATATTTAAAATCCTATTTTTGCAGAGATTAAAATAACACAATACTTTACAGGAATGTGTAATTAAGACTAATTTTTTATTTTTTTATTTAATTTTATTTTTTTTTAAAGATGGGGTTTCACCATGATGGCCAGGCTGGTCTTGAACTCCTGACCTCAGGTGATCCACCCACCTCGGCCTCCCAAAGTGCTAGGATTACAGGCGTGAGCCACCGCGCCCAGCCAAGACTAATTTAAAATATACATATGTTATTTATATTAAAGAGTTTTGTCAATATACTGAATCCTAAATGCTTTTAGTAAGCAATGTTTATTTCTATTAATTGTGAAATATCTTTGCTAGAAAATCTGACATTTATACAAAAATGCACACTCAACTTGATCCTTGAGGATATTTGGCAAATCACATCTACGCACGCACAGAAGTATCCTTTTTGATACTTCTTTTTGAAATCAATTTAATCTATGATTTGGGTATTCCTTTTCCTGGTATAACACTGGTGCTATTTGGCCTGTTTCTCAAAAAACAATCACTTTAGAGAAAACAGAGTTGCCAATAAATGTGGTCTTTATTTACCTTTCCGTAGTTAATTTTCATTTGAGAGAAGCAATAAACAAAGCAACCACCTCTCTGCAAATATTATTAAAGATTAGGATTTCAACCTCTGCATGCTTGTTCCTCTCGTCCAGTTATGGCAATCACATCAAGTCATTTCACATCTTTAGAGTTTGGCTTTCTATAATGTTTAGTGGGATAAAATAACTACTCTTCACTTTCCACTACCCCCGTAGAGAAAAATTAAAACTATAATATAAGCTCTTTGAGAGAAACTATAAAGAACATGCTGTTTTTAAGTATACTTCTTCCACAAGTTTAGGGCATGGCTGACAGCTGAATCTATAAAGGACACTAAACTTAATCATCTTAAAGAAAGAACTTTGCATCCTGCTCTCAACTACAAATTGATGATACAAAAGAGAGAGAAGCTATGTAATGGTTTAACTTCCTAAATGAATCTAAGAAGCCTTCCAAAAGTATCTTGTTAAGTAAATCCCAGGAGTGATGAGACTGAAAATGTTCCTCAGTATTTACATTCATCATGGGAGACTGGCCAGCCCTCACAGACGACGTGTACCCATCTATCAGGGAGCATCCGGTCATCTACAACGCCTGGCCACTTACACATGAAACTTAACTTCAAATAGCAACTTAATCTTCAAGGTGTTGTCATATCTTCTCTTTTGACTTTAGAATGACATCTACATAAAATATTTAGATGCACATTTGGTCAGTTCAAAAGTATTATACCCTCAGGTACAATTTAAGACACTCAAAATACCTCAAAAGTTTTTTATTTCCACATAGAAGGAAAAAAAACCCTTCTTAATATTGATTTCAATATGCAAATCTTCCTATTAATCTGATTTAGGATATTAGGAGTTTGGCACCTTAAAATTACTAAGAACAAAAAAATTATTCAACATAGATGGCTTTTAAATGTATTGCTTTTAGTCTGCTGAGACATGTCCATATAGATTCATCAGTTTACAAACATACCCAATGCACCCTTTAGTCAATTTATTATCATCTAATTTTAATGAACAGCATGTGACTAAAATTTCATTTGACAGTATCTGTATTTGCAATAAATTGCTGCAAATACCTTCAGGGCCCACAGGTAACTACTATGTAATTCCTAAAATGTTAATTTGTACATAATGGCTTGAAAGCAAATAGGAAAGAGCACATGGTACATACTTAAAAAGCTTTTTGAACAGAAAACCTGGCACTTTAAAACCTTCATCAAATTCAGCATCGCTTTCCTCCGAATCGTCCTCCAGCTTCAGACGTTTATCTTTGTCCTGCAGTCTCAGTTTATTCCATCTCCTACCATGAAAATAAAAATCGTATTTCCATTATTTTGATCACAAGACAGATTTAAAAAGATAGCTCCTGATAATGTACAAGAAAAAAACAGGCAAATTGGAATGGTCTCTTAGGTTTCTGCTGCCATTATTACCCAAAACACTGATATTCAGAGGAAAAGCAATTCTCTTCTCCAGCCATCTCAATTCATTTCTTATGTAAATTATTATAGCTGCTCTAGAAATATTTCTTTAAGGTCTCATTTCATTATCAAAACTACTTGCTCCTCTTCTGGCATACCCTAAGGGAAAATTTCTCTGCTAGTTCATAAGACATGAAATTAGTTGTAGAAAAGATTCAGTAAAAATTTCAATGTAATTGAGTATCTCCACAACAGCAATACTGTGTAACAAAAATAGATTTTATTTATAATTACTATTTCTGTGCTAAAGATATGATAGTCACAACATAAAACAGCAAAGTACTTTGAACATAAAGCAAATTTTGGGTCAAAATCGCTGTATCAGGTTCACATTAATGATTACTTAACTGGGGGAGGAGGTATCAGCAATATACAAGCACTAATAGTACTAACACTCAAAAAAATGTGTTCATTGAATAAAATCTAAGTTACAAATTCAGTAATATGACACTTTCAGATATAAAATAAGGTGAACCCTTATATTTCAGAAGGGTAACACCATATATGTGCAACAGAAGAAATGTCAGTCATCTAAATAACTGAAAGTCTTAGCAATACACCAAGGTTGTGGAAAAGGTGCAGCCATTTAACCAGACTAATTGTGCATTCATATAACTATAATGGACCCTAGTTGTCATGAGTGGGGAAAAAAAAAAAAAAAAAAAAGTCAGCCTCAAGTTCTATACACTTTCAAAACAAAAAGATGAGTTTTTTCATTCAGCTTGGTACAACTGATGCTCTGAATTTCACAAAATGGTAGAAATGGAATAAAACAATACAGAGAAATGCTTTCAAACTGTAATAAACAACTCACAGGAAGCGAATAAGAGCAGCAACACATATAGAAGGCATTTATCTGCCACTGATTATGCAAGAGTAAGAGAGAATGTTTGAGGAAAGGCAAGAGAAAAAGGGAAGGGTAATACTACACATACTGCCTGGCCAGAGGTATGGTGTGTTTTCCAGTAACCATTACAAAACCAGCACACAGGCCAATGCTAATAACTAGGTAGCTGCTGGTGGACCTTAAAGCACATCTTCTGATAAATTCTTATCCTGTTGAAAATTTCAACTCTTCAAAGTAATAAAAGGAAGGGCTAGCTGAAATTTACTTGTGATCAATAAGAACTGGTGATCTGAAATTGCACTGCAAGGTAGTAAAGGACCTATAAATAAGATCAATGAAGCACTGTTGGTCATTTCCAGAGAAGAACAGCAAATGGAAGAGGCAGTATATGGCCAAGTCTAAGGAAATAGCTATCATCTAACAACAGTTTAATAAGTGATACCCTTTTATATAAAAATTTAATGTCCTTTTTGTGCTTAACTTCTAAAGGCAATCTCTTCTTCTCTATTAGTATTTTTCTTCCTTAAAAATAATCTCCATGTAATGGACAAAATGAAGTATCTCTATGTGGCTATAAGAGTCTTCTGAGTTTCATGTTATTTACGAATTTAGTTAAATGCAATGGTGTACAACAGTGGTTCTCAATGGGTGCAATTCTGTCCCTTCAACCCCACCCTGGGGTAATCTGACAATGCTTGGAGACATTCTTGGTTATTACAACTGTGGAAGGAGTCGGGAGGATATATTACTATTGGCATCTTGCAGGTGAGTCCAGGTTTACTGCTAAACATCCTACAACACACAGGACAGCCGCCAAACCCCCCCCGCCCACCCAGTAAAAAGTTATCAGGTCTCAAATGTCAATAATGTCAAAGCTGAGAAGCCCTGGCATGTAGGTAACCTTTACTATCAAAACTTAGAAACTGAACAGATATATATACACTTTCCTGATCCACATCTCTGAATTCTTGCCACTATGAAATTCAGCCATCATAGTGAGATAGTCCTCAGTATCAAAACTCTTACTATGAAAACTCAGAGCCAAACTTCTGCATAACAAAGGATACTTGTATTTATCAAACTTGTAGATAACATAAACCTTGGAATAATCACAGCCACTTAAATATACTTCACTTTGCAATTTCTCCAAGATAATTTTACAGAAGGAGAAATAAAAACACCAGGAGATATTGCCTTTAGAAGTTTGGCACAACAAGGTCATTAAATATTTTACATACAGGGATATCACTTTTTAAACTTCACTGATAGATGACAACCAGTTCCTTAGACTTACCCAGTCAATCTTTGTGGCTGTTAAATTTTCCACCACATCACTCTGCATCGACAAGGTTCAGCTTCCTCCTCCTCTCTCCCTCCTAAAATATACGGGCATCCTGTCACCACAGAACTCAGCACCTAGGAAACCACATCAGCCACTACAGAAACGATTGCATTTTAGTGTCTTCCGCTTCATAAAGATGAAAAGGGCCAAACGTTTATTCAGTTTGGCTAAAGGATGACTAAAGGTGGTGGGGAAAATCATTATTGCCTACAAGCATTTGTATCATTGTGAAGACAAATCGCCCCAGTAGAATTATACACATATTAAAGACAGAAAACACCATGGTTATAAAACCACATGCATACAGAGCTAAGGCGAAGCGATTCTTCTGTTCCATAAGCAATACTTCCTCATGTGGCTTGCAGCCAAAACAGACCTGACCATCTGATGAGGGTTGACTGAAGCAGCACAGCTGAAGTGGGGGCTGACAAGTACATCACAGCACACCAGGGAAAGAGGGAGAAAACCAAGTTCATCTTCACGTACACGGAAATATGCCTTCCCCATCCCAGACGCTGCCAAGAGACTGAAAGGTGCTCTCTTTAGCATGTCTAACCAACTTGTCTTGTAGTCTGGCAGGCTGAGCAGTCTATCTGGCCAGCAGATGTAAACGGATTCTGTGTATGAACACACCAGGTTTGACATATGCAGAAATGCAGGCCCAGGCACAAAAGTCTGAGCTCAGACTGGCTGGAGTCAAATCCTGGTGCCATTAACTAGCTCACAAACGCTGAGCAAGTAACTTAACTTCGTCAGCATCTAAGTTTCCTCCACTGGGAGATGGGGAGAACAGCAGCGCCTACTTCACTGGGTTCTGGGAAGGAATAAATGAGGTGTCACATGTAAAGCACTTTAGCAAAGAGCCTAGAAAAAGAAGTGCTTAATAAACTAATATAGTATTATATATAACCACATAGACTTTCTGAAATCCTCACGACAACCCTGCAGCAGATACTATTACTATGTTCACTGAAGAAAACAGGTCATATATGTGGCCTAATATAATGTGCATATTGCAATGTACCACAACTGTTTAACAGAACTGCCTGAACATGTATACTTGAACAGAAACTATGATAGCTCATCAAATGGATGCTCAGTAAATTATTATGAATAATGTGCTCACCATTGGAGTAAAGATACCTAGTCTTCAGATAGTACCTGCTGGAATATCTCAATTTAAGAATTCTGTCACAAATTTGTAAATAGTAAACTGTCATTAAGTATGGCAGTCTTTTACATGATGGTAACAAAAATAGATACAGACTGACTTAAAATTGGTAGGGAGTGGGTCAGAATTAAGATCTGAGCCAAGTGAGCTGAAATCTTAAAAATGAGAAATGACCTCAAAATGTCTAAATTCTGTCATTTCAAAAAGTAGACCAGTTAACTGAGAAAAAGCAGAAGGGGGCAGTAAATAGTCCAATATTTACCCTTTTAGAAAAGAAATAACTTTTCATGTTCTCTCCTCTCATTTTAAAAAATCCACACACGTAATAGTCACAGCTGCAGCCACATAAAACGAAGTGGTGGGCATGGTGTTCACTGGCTGTGTTTCTAGCTCCTCACACAACTGCCAGATTCAGCCTGCTGTCAACTCCACTGGCAGCCAATTACAAGAGAAGCTGGGAACAAACATAAACCTACAATTCCAGTCAGACGCAGACAGAGAAAACACTCCCTGGTTTCCCTACATTCATGTAGGAATGAGAATCTGGCCAAGGTTGTGGGGCCTGGGGCTGAGACTGCAATAATCATCTGTCAGAAGCAACTCAGACCCAGCACAGCCAGCTGAACTACACCAGGAACAATGCTTCCTCCAGTTGCAACCTATTAGGGTGCCTTGTCAATGGAACCCTGAAAGCTAGCTGCTGCCATTTAAAGTTAATTTATTTTAGAAGAATTCCCAGCATTCCAAGGATGTTCAAAATAAATAAGTGTAAAGACAAAGTTAGCTAGATACCACTGTGCCATACCATGTGTGCAGCCTCCTCATCTCTGTGCACCTGCATTCCTATACTGTCTCCAAATCCTTCCCCTAACACACATATCCACCCACTCAGCAGACCTTTCAGACCCTCACTCATGCAGTATCTCCTCTCACAGAAACCTCCCCTGACCAGCCAGACTTAAGTGTCCTGTCTTCCAAGGGCCCTACTAATTCGGTGACATATTGGACATACCTGGGATCTCTACTATAGTGCCCAAGCCTATTGTGAAGTCCATACCAGTATCCTCCACTGGACTGGAAGCCGCCTGGGGACAGACACTATCTTAGACATTTTTCCAGCACTGGAGACTAGTATGATGCCTCCTCATGGCAGACAATAGTGCTGAACGAATGAAGTTCAGAATTGGGTTAGGGATAAGGAAGACAGAGACAGAGAAGCATGGCTTGAAAATGGTCAAATGAGGTCATCCAGAAATGGGTTCTGGAAACTTTCTATCTCATTTAGAGCCCACTTCTTGTTCCATTTCCTGCTCCTTCTACCCACGTGACTTTAAAGCACTGCTCTTAGCTCTGTGCACTAGATAAAGATGGTTACAGACCACTGTAAAAAATGACCCATAACACAGGGGGGCTGAAACATCAGAGAAGCTCTTAATTTAGAATCTTATAACCAAAAAAAGACAGAGAGGAGAAGGAAAGCTCATTATCTTGAATAATAAAAAGGTAAATAAATAAAATAAAAATTGTATGAGTGATTTAAGTCAGAGCTCCATTTTTCGGGTTCACCACCAGTAGGTCTGCTCTGTAAGCAACTTGGTTTCTGCACACCAGCTGATGGGACGAACCAAGAGCCATGAGTTTGGTCCCAACCTTCCCTAGGACCAGGTGGGAAAGGCTGGGCAAAAGAAGAACCTTCTTTAAAGAATTCTTATGACGTGAAAAAAGTCTAGCCCTAAGCTATATTCACATTACTAAGAAGGAAATGGTGTTTTTAATGTTTCCACTTTCATTTTTTTTCTTTAATCTATATATGAGAAAGTCACAGTTACAACCAAGTAAAACAAAGTAAGTGTGTTGTTCATCAAGGCATATTCTTTTTTCTTTTTAAGACTGCATCTCACTCTGGCACCTCGGCTGGAATGCAGTGGCACAATCTTGGCTCACTGCAACCTATACTTTCCAGGTTCAAGCAATCCTCATGCCTCAGCATCCAGAGTAGCTGAGACTAGAGGTGTGCGCCAACATGTCCGGCTAATTTTTGTATTTTTTGGTAGAGATAGGTTTCTCCTTTTTGGCCAGGCTGGTCTCAAATTCGTGACCTCAAGTGCTCTACCTGCCTTGCCTCCCATAGTGCTGGGACTGCAGGCATGAGCTACCATGCCCAACCCTTCAGGGCATTTTCTAACTCCTAAAGCCCATCGGGCTCTGGTGGTGACCATTAGAGGAGAACCCAGCAACAGACACAGATTTAAGATAACTACAGAGAGCTGAAAACTGAATATAGGCAAAAGAGGTGCATTACAGGACTTTAACTGGTAAGGGAAGGCCTGAATTTTAGAAAACATCATGTAACATTGTTGAATCTACCTCCTTGACCACAAAATGAGCCAAATGACTTTTTATGAGGACTAAATGAGATAACGTACATACAATATACTTTGTAAACTACATATATTTCAGATGATATAACAGTTGGCAGATTACACAAAAAGGTTGATAAATTTTAATTGTGGGTTAAAAGTGAATAAAAAATAACAAATTTCAAAACACCTCTTGCAATCTTGGGCCAGCAGGAGCTCAGTTCAGGTCCCAAACATAGAAGACAGTCATGCTAGCTCACTCCATACTGGTCAGTCAAGATCGGTAGGACATTCCAGTGAGGACATCCTATCATCCAGGACAGCAAAAAGTCTGGAAATCAAGCCAAAAGAGAAGACACAGAAGAGATACAGAGAATGATCTGGTACATCTACCTTAGAATACAACTGTGAGAAACCACACTGCAATCCTGACCTACCTACACTTAGAACCAAGGGGTTGCAGGTACTAGACATCCCCTAGACAGATGTCTAGTGCCCCCTAGTGTGCTCAAAGGAGAAATAATTATATTTCTTCCCAATATTGATATGGTACTTATATTTTTATAGATATTTATCATTAAGTGGACCTTAAGCTTATTAACAAAAATGAAAGGTACCAAAAGTATAACATCAATAAAACAAAGTTCATAACAGCTAATGATTTTACTATGCCTATTATAGGTTGAATAACCCTTATCCAAATGCCTGAGACCAGAAGTGTTTTGGATTTTGGAATATTTGCATATACACAATGAGATATGTTGGGATGGGACTCCAGACAAAACACGAATTCATTTACGTTTCATATGTAACTTATACACACAGCCTGAAGGTAATTTTATACAATATTTTGTGCATGAAACAAAGTTCTAACTGTTTTGACTGAAACCCAGCCTAAGAGTTCAAATACGGAATTTCCCACTTGTAGCATCATGTTGCTCAAAAATTTTCAGATTTTGGATTTTTGGACTAGGGATGATTAACCTGTAATATCAATTGTTAAACTGCCTTTACTTGTGAAAGGTCACCTTTTCATATGTATCAATATTTATACACCCTCCTTTATGGTTCTCACAGACCCTCATTTCAAGCATCTTAGTGGCTTGGTGGAATCTTTGTCGTAACTTTTAGCTAGTGGGCATGTGAGTAACAAGAATAGCTAATATTTATCAAATGTCTGATATATGCCAAATATCTTACACGTATCACCACCTATGAAGAAGATACTGCTATGATCCCCATCTTACAGGTGAGAGGATACACAAGACCTCAAAGCTACTAGGTGAGGTTCTGGCACTCACTCCATGGCCCATGGCACCTATCCCCTATGCTATATACTGCCTCCTTAAGGAAAGTCAGCTAGCTCTGGACAAGTTTTGTTTTGAGATTATATACATACATATACATACATATTTTTTCATTGGTTCAGAAAGCAAATAGTAATTATGACTGACAGTGACACTGTGTATCAGGCACTATTTTAAGTATTTCACATGTATTAATCCTTACAACCTAATAAGGTAGATACTGTATGTACAAGTCCATTTTCACACTGCTATAAAGAAATACCCAAGACGAGGTAATTTATAAGGGAAAGAGGTTTAGTTGATTCACAATTCAGCATGGCTGAGGAGCCTCAGGAAACTTACAATCATGGCGGAAGGTGAAGGGCACCTTCTTCACAGGGTGGCAGAAGGAACTGAGTGCAAGCACAGGAAAAACTTCCACTATTAAAACCATAAGCTCTCATGAAAACTCACTATCTTGAGAACGGCGTGGCGGAACACCACCCCCATAATTGAATCACCTCTCATCAGGTTACTCCCTTGACACATGGGGATTACAATTCAAGATGAGATTTGGGTGGGGATAAAAAGCCAAACTATATCAATACTATTGTAATTCTTTTTTTTTTTTTTTACAGTTGAAGCAGACAGGGAGAGATAAAGGAAGCTATCCAAGATTACCAATGAGTTAAGGAAAAGACTAAAACCCAGATAATTAGGTTTTAGAGTCTATATTCCTGTTACATAATACTGTCTCTCAAAAAGTATTTTCCCAACTCCCTAGTAGCACTCCTTTTCTCATAGTGCCAGCAGAAGGGTCCTCTTTAACTGTTACAGAATGAAAGCAATTGCACAAGAACAAACCAAACTCCAAAACTTCAATTCAAATTTTGTCTTAAAAAAAAAAAAAAAACATCAGGACTAAGGTTTAAAGAAAGGAAAGCCTGCCTTCATTTCTGTACAATAACAAGATTCCTTCCCCACCTCAATATTGTGCAAGGTAAGTCAAAATTCTTCAATACACCCCTGCAAACTTTTTCAAGTAACAGTAAAATGAGTTTAGCAGTTCTTTGGACTGTAATATAGGCTGAACAATCACATTATATTTTATACCAGACAAATCAACATACACAAATGCCCATACCAACCCAGAAAAGGGATAGAATATACATATTAATGGGAACTATCAAATATTAGTAGACTGAGATCATATTAAGAAACATGCCCTCTCCAAAACTTCAAGGAAGTCACATAGCTAGGTGCTCAAAATTCAAAAGAAACCTTACTGCTCTATCGTAGTATTTTTATATTGCAAGGGTCACTGCACCCAGAGTAGTCTGCGCTGACTGTAAGGAAAAAGCTACACACCATACAGTTAAATCATTCTTAATAGAGTGACCATTCAACCTCAGGATCATTCTCTACCTATTGCAATATCCATTTAAGAAATTTGACAACAGAGGTACAATGAGTAGTTTGATTTTTCAAAATATATTCAGACACTAGGCTGGGTATTTAATATTGTTTGCATTCTGTAGTACAATAGGTTTTCTATTTCAGACAGCTAAGAATCCCTCACAGATCAGTCTAATTTGCTAAATTGAGATACTTGGTGCTTTACTTTTCTTATCTGCCTTTTTATAGTCTATCTGGGTAAACTTAATTGGCACATCCGAGCAGATGAAATACCCTCAGTTAGGAGTGCAAATCTAAATTAAGACTGATGCAGACAATTACGCCCAGAGCCGAGAATGAAAGGTGTGTGCAGAGCAGGGAGCAGAATTAGTCTTCATTTGTGTCTCAGCTTTGTTATTTAAAAGAAGCCAATGTGCTAAGAAAACATCTTCAACCCATTTATGTCTGAGGTTGCAATTTTTTTAATTTTTGCATGAAATTCTTATGTTACCTAGAAAAAAACCAAGGAACAAAAATTTGAAGAGAAAAAAATTTATTATGTTCCATTGTTATGTAATGTTCCAAAAGTGGAACACTAGGCAAAACCACTGCTATACTGTACATAATGCATAAAATTATGTGTCTTGTCTCAGGAGGTGGTGCCACCTGCTATTCAGTGTGATATTCAACAGAACACTTCACGTGTAAGGCAACATCACATTTTTCACATCGAAAAGTGGTGTTCTTATGACATTCAGCACATCGCGTTTGCTTTCCCTGTTTGACTATCACATGATTTATGCCATCATAACGTGAGTCAGTGTTACGCTTCTGAGGTCTTCCTTTCTGGCCAGGTTCTGGAGGATGACCATGGGTCTCCAGATAATGGCATACCACACGTCGGCGAAACTCCAGAAAATCCACTGGCTTCTCATCATATGTTTTATGCAATTGCCAAGCGTTTTGTAAGACCAATTCAAAACAGAACAAAAGAGGGCTTGAATACCATTTCTTTCCACGGATTGACGCCCGATACTTATCAATGTTTTCATCAGCTCTGTCTACACCTCCCATGAACTGGTTATACACTTTGATCATGTTTGGCTGCTGAACTTGGATCTTCTTTTTCAGTTTCTGGGAATAACGACTGACAAGACACAGGGGATGGATACCAGCACCAGATGAGGCAACAGTGACAACACTGTTATCATTCCATCTGCAAACAATATTGCCTTTGCCATCAATTCGATAATCGAATGTGCCTCTTTCTTTTTTCTTTAAAGCTACATCTGATTCCAAAGGAGCTTTGTCAATGCGATCCTTTCTAACTGTACCTGTTGCCTGATGTCCCATTGAACTGAGCTTATCAAGAAGTGCAATACTGGTGAAAAAGTTATTGAATACAAAATGGTATTGTCCAGGGTGTGCCTCTGTAAGTGCCTCACTAAACTGAAGGACAACGGACGCACCAACACCATATTCCTCATGTTTAGTATTTGGGTTTTTACCCTGATATGGCTGAAACCAGCAAATGTAGCCCAGACATGTGGCACCACACCAAAACTTATACCCAAACCGAATAGGCTTTCCCCGAATAAATTGTTTGCACCCATGACGACCAAAATAAGGCACCATGAATTCATCAAAGCTGAAATATGTTTCATTTGGAACAAACTTCATACATCTCTCATTGAGTTTGCTTATGAGAGGTCGCAACTTGGAAAACTTGTCCAATGGATCCAAATTTGCATTATCAGCAACATGCAAATTAGAAAATATAGTTTCAAAGCGGTCACGTCTCATGGCAGCACTAACCAGTATATTATGCACATCTGTTCTTTGTTCCCAAAACATACGCCTTCTAGGAACTGAGACGTAACCACTCAGAAAAATAATTCCCAGAAAACATTTGAATTCGGAGCTAGTCAAGCCAAGATGTACACCTTTATTGCAAGCGTATAAGTTGGAGTACTTGACAATGAGTTCAATAATCTCATCATCAAGAAAAAGTTCAAGAATTTCTGTGGGAGTTCTCATTTTGGTGAAGAAATCGTTTGGTGGTGCTGTAACTCTACCTGCTACAGGCTGTACAGTTAAGTCAGCTTTTTTCCATTTGCAAACAATTTTTGTCATTTTCCTCCTCCTTGATGGTGGAGGTTGCTGCACAGTAGACATAGATGGAACTTCATCAGGAGAGTCACCTTTAGGTGTGTATGAGGGACCATCTGGGTCAGACTCAGCATCAGAGCCATCTTCAATAAGATACGCAGCTGTGCACAACAAAGAACCTGGCAGATTATTTATTGTTCCACCTTCTTCATCTCCTGAGTCCTCATCAGAAACAGGTGCTGTAGCATTTTCAGGTGGTTGTATCACTATAGCACTTGCTTCTATGCTGTCATCTGTCTCTAAAAGGTCAGTTATTTCATGTAAACTTAGAGTTCGAGGCATCTTGGGACTAAAACGGAAAAAAGGTATTATTAGTCCTAGCAGTATGGGTTTTGCCTAGTGTTCCAAAAATGGAACATGAAAAATGTCAAACCTGTAATTAATGCAACAATAATAATTTCCATATTTTCTTTTTACAGAACAATAGCATAACTAGTAGAGAAGTTTTTTTTTTTTAATTACTAGTATAGGATGTAGTGCAGTGAAGTTTTATGTACCTGTCTTTGGATACTTCCTCAAAAATGTTTCCAAAAACTCCCATCACTTTTTGATAAGCTCCCAGCATGCCAGTATCTGCAGCAGTGACTAACTCTGCGTACCAAGTGATAACATGTACCCTCAGGAGGCAGACATGTGTGAAAAATCACACCTTTGCAATTACCTTGAGCAGTAGGATTTAAATAACTCCCACATGCTTAGTGTTTCAAAAACGGAACACTAGGCATAAATGGGTTTTGAGAGTGTAACTTTTTCTTTCAACTTATAGATTCCTAAAAGAAAAAGAACAACATAGGCTTCTTTTTTTTTTTTTTTCTCCCAGGCTCAAGCGATCTGCCCGCCTCAGCCTCCTGGGTAGCTGGGACTACATGCGCACACCACCACACTCAGCTAACTTTTTCTATTTTTTGTAGAGGTGGAGTTTCACCATGTTGTCCAGGCTGGTTTCGAACTTCTGAGTTCAAGCAATCCTCCTGCCTTGGCCTCCTACAGTGCTGGGATTACAGGTATGAGCCACTGTGCCTGGCCTGGCTTATTTCTTGAGAAAAAAGAACTCTGAGAGATGATAAGAACATTCTTAAAATCATTCTATTTAGGTTTCTGGACAAAAATCTTAAACTTTTACTAAATTGAGATTTTGGCAGATTTTTTTTTTTTAATTTAGGCTTTAAAACAAAGGTACAAGCAAATCAACCTCCATAATGTGAATTGGCCTTTGCTGAAGCACGGCCTAAAATTGCTGTATGCTCATCCAGTGCAAACCAGGATCCAACTGAAGGACAGATAGGACAATCTCAGTGCAAACAGGCGCTAGGCAGAAGGAAGAGGAAGAGGTTCCCAGAAGACAATAAAATAGAGACAGGTTGGGAGAGTGGTGATTCTCAGGGAACCACCTTTAGAAGCATTTCAGGCTAGGAATGGGACAGTGTGGGGGAGATGGCCCCCATCAAGTGGAGGGACAAACCAGCACTGAAGAAATGTTTGTCTGAGTCTGCTGCAGCAAACCAAGCTGCCAGATCACTCTCATGTGTCCCAAACCACCTTCACACCCCTTCTCCTTCTCCAAGCCCTTCCGCTGATTGCTGTCTTGAGCAAATGACTTCATCTCTCTGGGCTCAAAGTCCTATCTCCTGGCTGACTGTAAGGATTAAACAAATTATATCAATATAACAAGAACCACAAGAACCACTAAGCGGTATGCATTCAAACATGTCAGCCATCATTGTTCTTGTGTACTGCCCCACCCTTACCACCACTCAATGCCACCCTTGCTCAGGCCCTCAAGACCTCAATGTTCCAAATCCACAAGACTCTCTTCACAACAGTCATTCTACTTAGCGTGACTCCTCAGCATCTGAAATGCTGACAGCCCCCTCCTCAGAACAGTGCATGTGCCCAACCCAACCCTCCAAAGCCAGGATCCAATGGGTCCCTAGCCACAGAGGCAGTGTTCAGTGGGAGGACAATGAAGAGTATTATCTTCACAGGAGATTACATCTCACAGACTATTAGAAGACATTCCATAAGACTTACACAATGAATGGAATCCTTATCAGCCTTTTACATCTCAAAGTTATTCATGTAAGAAAGGTAAAAAATAGGGCAGAAGAAAAACCATTAGGATCAAAAATGTATTAAAACCCAACTATATCAACAGGCACCAAGACTACAGATTCAGGTTACACCAGACCATGAGGTAAATTCTATCACCAACCACCCCATACTTGTCAGACTTGCCAGACTTCTGAGCCATCTCCCTGAACCCTCATCCAATTCCCAGATCACAGGCTTAGGTTTTTGGTTTGGTTTCCAGTCCAATGAAGGTGGGGGCAGCTATGCGTTGATTCTTGGCACCACCCTGTGGTCATATCTAATATTGCACCTTCCACCCAATCCCACAAAGGGAAGAAAATACATGTACAGGGCCCAGCCAACTTCAAACCTCAGCTCTACTTCATAGTAAGACTGTAGGCAAGCCAATTAACTGGAGGGGCTGTGATTATAACTACATAAAGACATGTATGCACAGAACCGAAGACTGCAGTGACACAGAAAATAAAAACATAAAATACAGAGGTCATTTTTTCATCTTAATATTGTTAGCATATCTTTACAATAAAAAATAGGGACTCATCAGAAGTGCTGAAAGGTGGGGAGGGAGGCATCAAACCATTCAGAGGAACCAACTCAAATCCACCTCAGGCTGTGCACTCAGCAGCTTAGCCCAATGCACCAGGTCATCTGAAGAGACTCACGTACCACCAACTGAAGAGTCCATTTCTGAACTCCCCACTGTGTTTCCCTGATGGGGGTGGGCACAGGTTGCGGATTTATCCCAGAGGCAATTATTTGCTGACTGTGGGCCGAAGTAGAGAAAAAAGCATTACATTCACAAACCTCAACATCCTTACCAACAATGCTTTCCAACTGCCTCGAAGCTCTCCTAAATGAGAACATAGTTCATACTGAACAAGGGTCTGTGACTATGAAGAATGTCACCAACCTCCCCTTGGAGTCAGCAAGAGCTCAGCCAAAACGCAAGTGCAGCACCCAGCTCTTCCGGCCCTGCACCTGCTGCCTCGGACTCCCCAGGCTGAGCCCAGGCCCCTGCCTTCTGAAAGTGCTCCCCAGGTGACTCTGACGCACATAACCTACAAGAACCAGATGCTCTATGACATACGGCATTTAACTAAGGCTCCCTGCCAGGCCCTCCCCTGTGTACATCAACTATGCAGGGCACATAAAAGAGGATGTTTGAGGAACTGACATACCAACTGCATCAGCCAAAAGCTGCAGCCCCAAAAAGAAGTATGTAAGATTGACTTATTTCAATCCCTAGCACCTAAATCTGACAATGCATCAGAGCCACTTGGGAACATTTTTAGAAAGTCCTGCCTGGTGACCCCACACCAGACTTCCTGAGTCAGCATCTCCACCACTGGGGGCTTCCGGTGATGCCACATAATTAGTCTGTGGGTGGGGAAGCTTTGCTCTAGTCTGTGCTCAACTTAAACAATAATTGCCGGCAGATAAAAACAGAGTACGAGCTTGGGGAATGAGTTTAAGTCAAATGATAAATACTAACCCTAGTTCTGCCAGCAAGAAGAGACAAAAAGTCTCTGGAAGTGCATCTTCTCACTCAGGATGCAATCCATCTATGCCCCACAGCCTGAACAAGCAGTGCTGAACGCTACCAGACAAAGAGGCAAGAGTCAGTGATATTTGTTTTACTATGTCGATGGGCAAATACCTAACATGAATGTTGCTAGTTCCCCACTGTGCCTACGACAGACATCACTAAGGAACTACAGCACTCTTTCCCAGCCCACCCAAACAGAACCTAGGAGCCCCCTGAATAGACTACCACTCCCCAGAGATCAGAACTGGCTGGAGAGTGAAGCCCACCTGCCCTCCCTGTCCTCAGCCTCTCTCTACATTGTAACATCACATCAATCTCCAAGGCAATCCAAATGAGATCCCTGAGGAAATAACGTGCCTCTAAAGCAAAGCAAATTCCTTCCCTTATCAATTATGCACCTAGGGTTTAGGGGCGAATGCGTAACATTGTTAATTTGCATCATAAGGGCCATATTAATATATCCGAGGTACCCAACAAGACAAGGCCCTATAGTGGATGAACTTCCTCCACAGTCTCTTCCAAATACCTCAGTCTGAATTCATTATTCCCTTCACACTTGGTTAGGTCCTATTTGTGCCCATGTCCACTAATAGACTGCAGCTTTTTTGCCAGAAACGCTTGAAGCCAGTCCAAGAATGCAGATATACATTCTTGACATGGAAGCAAAGATGAAGCAATGGGGACTGACCTCATATATGTCAACTGGGAGGTGAATCAACAACACGGAAGTAACAAGGACTGGGGACAAGCGCCCTGATCTTTGTCACCCTGAAGGGGAAAGGTACATATACAAGGTATGGTCTTCTGGGCCATGCAGGGCTGTCTTGGCTGCACAGCCTAGACTAGGCAAGTAGCATGTAGGTGCTCACCAGAAACACACATCAATCACTGCAAGTGTGTTAGTTCTATTAAATCTTTATTTGGCACCTGGAGCTCCCAGGCCCATAATGTGCAAGGAAGTAGTATATTTTAAGAAAGCACTAGACCTCACAACCAAGAGCCATAACCAAATGGAAACCATGTTAACACAAAATTAAAATGAAAAAATAATGGATGTTTTATAAGACCTGTATACTACTGACATGAATAAGAACTGACGGAACCTTTACTTCTAAGCAGAGGTTCATTCATCCTGTATGACGTGAAAGGGTATGAAAACCAGGGAATCCACTGAGGAGCCAGCCTCCAAATACAGCTCAGTGCAGAGAAGGCAGCAGAAACATGTGGGAAGTGGGAATATACAGCTTGAAAAATGGTTAAAAATTCAAGACTGAGCTGAGGGTTTGAGCCAAATCAAAGAAAGCAGGATTTAAAGTGCAACTGTCCAGTTCCAGAAAGAAGCTATGGAAAGAGCCTGGCAGGAAATTCCTAATAAGTATCAGCTAAAACAAAGGTACCTAGTTAGTGTAAACCTAATGCCAGTGAAAGGCTGGTGTCTCTCAAGCTGAGAGAATAAAGAGGATGAGACATCCAGAAGTCACCCACTCTCACTTCCTGGAGTTGAAAAGAGCACTATAATTAACAGGCTATAACCTCAGTAAAAGATGTTAAGTTCAGCAAAAGGTACTTACCCTGGGAAGTATTCCTAAATTCTAATCACTAAAAAAAAAACACATTTTCTATGTTGTAAACTACATGACTTTATTCTAATCATCCATCTCAAACCACTGCTAAGACAAGCAACCCTAAAGGTATTTTTGTTTCTCAAGGGAATAGCATTACCATTTCAGTCTACTAAGATCAGCAACAAGTAACAAAATATGGAGAGATGGCAGTTCTAATATGCTTCTTCTCAATCCTGAGCATTTGACTTTTTTTCAACATTCCCCAATCCAAATAGCACCAAAGGAGATGCAATACAAATATTTCAATGTGGATATCTGCAGTTTAATAGCCTTGATAACTGTAGCTATAAAATGTTAAGAGCTATCGTATTTTGGTGGCAATTAAGAGTTATTGATATTTCTGAAATTCATTTGAGATTTTACTGTAGCTTTAGCAAAATATTGGCTTATAATATGGCTCTGGAAATAATAAATTGTTTTACAATCTTAACAGTATTAAGAAAAACTTATTGCCATGAAATTAAACTAAACCCACATTTAAAATTCAATCAAAATAAATTGCTCTTGATCAAAATACTAATATATTTAAAACATATCTAATATTGACCCAATTTAATTGGAAGAATATATATTGCTCCATTTATAATCAATATGTTGAGATTTACACTTTTATTAATTCTTTGCCAAAGTTAAGAAAAAGTCGGACACTGTTCACTGTTCAAGAGTACTAGGCAATATTCCTCCAACATTTTTACAGGTAATAAACATA
Source organism: Cheracebus regulus (assembly GCA_963574635.1). Classification (NCBI taxonomy): domain Eukaryota; kingdom Metazoa; phylum Chordata; class Mammalia; order Primates; family Pitheciidae; genus Cheracebus; species Cheracebus regulus. The sequence goes on from CAUYQU010006739.1 coordinate 64,300, forward strand.
CACAGAAACGAAAGCTGCACTGAGGAATGACAAATATAAGCCACTCCTCATCTGTGCATTACTACATAAGGTGCTACAAGAATGTGAGTGCCACAGCTCTAAACAGGATTTAAGTCACAGGTCCTCAGATTATTCTTTAAAAGAACTCTGATGCATCTATTTTGGAAAGGTTATGGAATGTGTGTAGTGTCTGGACAGGGGTAACGAGCAGTTCTAAGTAACAAGAAAAACTCCAGGTCAACCTCCACTCATGAAAGCCAATAAATACAACAAACTAGGTCTCCTCACCTTGAGAAATAAAAAACTGTTGAGGATTGGGAAAAAGTCATCCCACTATCAAGTATTTTAAAAGTAATTAGGTTCCTTTTTCCCTTTGACTTCCTTAAAGCTAAGTGAGCTAATGCAGACTTGAAATACGTGGCAGTAACACCATGCTCAGTGGGCCACCGTGGGGAGGCCTGCAATGCACAGATTAGCTTTCCTAGCTCATAGAAAACATATGGCAATATGCAATTCAGACTTCATGTTTTACATGTTAACCTTCCCTTTTATGCTGCTGGCATCATATACTGACAAAGTCATGGAGCTAAAAGCCAAAGTCAGTCTCTAGCATAAAAAAACAACAGTGAAAAGAAAGGTATGCTGTGCATACAAAGTATACTTTTCACATGATGGTCATTTATAATTGTGCAGATGACTATTTACTCAAGGCAAAGGAAAGATTTACGAAAGTAAGCTTATTCTTTCTATGTCAAAGCTTAAGTTTCCGCTCTTTTTTGGAAAAAAGTTCTCCAAAATTACTTTCCTGCTTCCAAAGGGAAAAAAGAAACCCCCATCCAGGATGCATGACATAATTCACCCTTTTCTTTTTCCTGACACTTATTCCAGAGTGAAGGCCGGTATAAAGGAGACACAGCTCACACTTAGCCCTCTGTATGCCTCTTGACAAAGGTGTCATCTGGCCAGTGTCAATGAGCTCTTCCCAGGCAGCCTCCTGGACAGGCATGAGCATGCTGCTGAGACTGGATGGCCCCAGCTCTGAAAGAACAATAGTTCTTTTTCTTTCCCTTAAGTTTTCATCTTAGACTTGCCTCCAAATCCAAATAAAGAACTAGAAGTAGGCGAGGTGCAGTGGCTCACGCCTATAATCACAGCACTTTGGGAGGCAGAGGCAGGCAGATCACAAGGTCAAGAGATTGAGACCACCCTGGCCAACATGGTGAAACCCCGTTTCTACTAAAAATACAAAAACATTAGCTGAGCGTGGTGGCGCACGCCTGTAGTCCCAGTTACTCGGGAGGCTGAGGTAGGAGAATCACTTGAACCCGTATGTTGTTTTTTGCTGTGTCCCAATTTTTTGCCCTTTCTTTACACCCTTTAAAACGCGGGTTACCCAAAAAAAAAAAAAAAAAAAAAAAAAAAAAAAAAAAAAAAAAGACCTAGAAGTACATGCATGTGGGGACAGCTCCATTAAGGACTTAGGGGCCCACTGCTTCTAGCAGGTTAAGGCTAGAAGAAATCCAACCTCTGCATACTCAGGGGTCTAATATATTAAGCTGCATCTAGAATGTTTACATAGTAATAAACCTGTCACCTAAGATAAAGAAAACAGTACAATGTATTTATGATCCCTGCAGACTGACCTTAACCGCTGCTTGTAATAATCTTCATCTCCATCATCTCGATATCTCCCTACTTTCTGCTCTCCTCCTCCTCCTCCTCCTCCTCCTCCAGAAGCTTCAGCTTCTTCTCCGGAACTTGGGAAAAAGTCATCATCAATCTTCTGCACTGGGACTTTCTTCTGCCATTTCCGGCCCTTGGGCAGAGGCTTCAGTTCATAGTCAGTACCATCTCCAGACAGGTCCGCCTCCACCCCCTCCACCTCATCATCTTCCTCCTCCTCTGTGGGGAAGTACTCAGACTCTTCACCCCCAGAGTCTCCCTCTGCCTCTGGCCTCATGTCTGACTCCCAAGGTCTCCTTGTCTTTGGCAACCCCACCTTCCCCTGGAACTGCAGAGCCCTCTTCTGGAGTTTCTTGATGTGCTTTTTCAAACGCTCCTCTTTTTTTGACAGAACTTTGGTTTTCTTGTTTGGTTTGTTTTTATTTTGCATTGGGGCCTGAGACATGACTGGAGCTGGAGCTTTTCTAGCTGCTCTTTTATTACAAGCTTGCTTTTTCCTTTCAAAAGACAGTTTTGCTTGATCTGCCAAATACTTTTCAAAGCCTGACGCTTCATTGAGCATGATTTTTCTGGGCTTTTTCTCCTGTTTCTGAGGGATCTGGGTACCAAAAGGTGTCATCTGGCCAGTGCGAATGAGCTCTTCCCAGGCAGTCTCCTGGACAGGCATGAGCATGCTACCGAGACTGGATGTCCCCGGCTCTGAAAGAACAATAGCAACATGTTTCACACTAGCATGAAACTTTCCCAGAATGCAAAAGAAATGCTCACTCTTTCAAGAAATATTAGGCACCTAAAAGTAATTCATATAAAAAATCATCCATGTACTAAATACTAAAGCATGTTATACATGAAGGACAGAATAAAATTTATTATAGCATCATGCTATATTTAATATATTCCCATTCAAAAATATGACTTCTCAGTAACTTTCCTCCAAAATATTTCACTATAAATATACTCTCTGCCACCCAAGAATAGGCTTATTACTCTACAGAGTTATACATAAACAAGTTTAGCTGTTTCCTTATCAGCTGAGGAACAGCCCATGAGGAAGCAAGCTCCTAAGTTCCCACATCATTGCTAAAACCAACACTCAGATGGACTTAAATTCAAGAGACAGTAAAACCGAAAACAGGCATCTGAGGGACTATGTGCCTAAATAGGAAAAACATAAATGTCAGCTCTACACTGCCCAGCATGGCAGTTACCAGTCACCTGTAGCTATTTAAATTTAAATTATATTAAGTTAAAAACTCAGTTCCACAGCTGCACTTGCCCTTTTTCAAGTACTCAAGAGCTACATGTGACTAATGGCTACTATAATGGACAACACAGAGAACGTTTTCATCACTGCAAAAAGGTCTATTGGACAGCAGCACCGTGTTAGATATGCGAAGTTAACTGACTTGAAGATATGAACTAAAATTGGAAGTTACACCGTAAGTGTAAAGTCACCCAGAAAGAATCCCTCTTTCATTTATTATTATTATTTTTTAATAAAAAAATGGGGTTTCACCATGATGGCCAGGCTGGTCTTGAACTCCTGACCTCAGGTGATCCACCCATCTCGGCCTCCCAAAGTGCTCGGATTACAGGCGTGAGCCACCGCGCCCGGCCAAATTCCTCTTTCATTAGTTGAAATTCATTGCCGGCAAAGTTACCACATAACCAACATACCAAAAGATCTAAGGCTTAATAGAAAGAAATTCATATTCTAAAATCACGATTCTTGCAGGCCAATGATACCCAGTTTTTCATTAAACTTGCACTGAAATAAAATATACATCTGAAAGTACACAAATTATTAAAGTGTAGAGCCTAGTGAATATTCAGAAAAAAAGTGTACTCATAAACTAGCACCCATATCAAGTAAAAGAAATTACTAGCACCACCAGATGAGCCCTTCAGGCCACCTCCCAGCCTCTATACACTCCCCAAGACAATGATGGACTTGACTCCTAACATATAGACAAGTTGTGCCTGTCTCTGAACGCCATGTAAGTGGAAATGTCTGCACCGTGTCCACCTTCTTTCATGTTACACTACGCTTTTGGCCTGCATACTTACTGTTGAATGTAGCTGTGGTTTGTTAACTGTCACTGTTAATGCATATTTGAGTGGCTTCCAGGTTTTGGCCACTAGGAATAATGTTACTATGAATATTCTGATCTTTTGGTAACATGTATAGATAAATAAATAATTCTCTCGGTACGCTAAGCTTTAGTAGACATTGTCAGTTTTCCAAAGTGTTACCTTCCAAAGTCCCACCAACTGTGTCAGAAAGTTCCAACTGGTGCACATTCTTGTCATTCCATGTTAGCTATGCTAGCAGATGTGTAGTGGTACCACATTGTGACTGTAATTTACATTTCCCTGATGACTAACAAAAGAAGTACCTTTCATGAATTTATCTTTTGGACAGCCTCTTTTGTGTAGAAAGTGTTCAAGTCTTTTGCCCATTTTTTCTTTGTCTATTTTTTAAAATGATTTCTAGGAGTTCTTTATACATTCTAGATTTGAGTCCTTTGATTCACACATGTATTGCAAATATCTTCTTCAGCTCAGTATCTTGCCTTTTCACTCTCTAAATGCTATCTTCTGATGAACAGAAGTTCTTGGTTTTATATATGGTCCATTTAACAAATCTTTTCCTTTACACTGAGCATTTTGCCTCAATTATCAAGTGTTGGCTGGTGTCCAGATAGAGAGCTATAACAGGAACTAGGAGCTCAAAAAAAGGGCAAAACCAAATGTCTACAGATCTGTATAAGATACTAGAAGAACCTAGGTGGCTACAAAAGCCATAGGAAATAGATGACGTTATTCAAGGAGAGGCAATAGAACAAGAGAGCTCAGAGAAACCCTGAGAAACATCAACATCTAAGATAAGGCCAGAAATAACTATGCAGAAGTAGTCAGAGGGCCAAAAGGAAAACCAGGAGAAAAGCAGGGATCCCAGAAGGAATAGAAGTGTCAGCTGCTGTAGACAGGCAGAGTGACGCAAGGATAAAAAGGGGCTCTGGGATTTGAGGAGGTAGCTATTAACCCTAGACAATGTAACTATTAACCCTACTACCAAAGTCACAGTAGGAGGTGAAAGACAGTAACAGCCAGACAGGAACAAACATCTGTTACCAATGAGAAACATAGCACACAGCAGTCAAAAAGCACTGGTCATCGGCTTAATGAATTCTGAGAGACTGAATTTTAAAACCATGTATTTTGGGGCCTGGCACAGTGGCTCACGCCTGTAATCCCAGCACTTTGGGAGGCCAAGACAAGCAGATCACCTAAGCTCAGGAGTTTGAGACCGGCCTGGCTAACATGGTGAAACCCCGTTTCTACTAAAAATACAAAAAATTAGCCAGGGGTGGTGGTGCACGCCTGTAACTCAGCTACTCGGGAAGATGAGGCAGGAGAATCGCTTGAACCTGGGAGGCGGAGGTTGCAGTGAGCCGAGATCGTGCCATTGCACTTCGGCTTGGGCAAGAAGAATGAAACTCCGTCTCAATAAAAAAAGAAAAAAAACACATATTTTTCTAATATTTTTTCTATTGCCTCAATTAATTCTTCATAACAATTCTCATCTTACTGAATAAACTTCTAAAGCTGGTAGAAAATAGCTGCTTAGAGAATTTAATCCTAAGCAGCTTTAATCTATATTTCAAGTAGTCAATGACTAAGCAGCCACTAACAACTTCTACACACACACACACACACACACACACACACACACACACACGCACATGCACACACAAAATGACTGCAAAGATAATTTAGTTCCAGAGCTTACAAATTTTCCCAAAAGGTTTTCCAAAAGACAACCATCGAAGACAGTAATGGCCAAATGAAATACTGGCCATAGCATAACCTGAATAAGATGTCTTTTCTTAAACAACAGAACCGATGCTTGGAAAGCCTGCCAAAAACACTCCTAAAAGACATGTGAGAACCATTCTGTAAATGCAGATTAATGATGCTGGGCTTCCAACGTGTAAATTAATCATGATGTTACCTGTCTTTATCAAATTAACAATATAAGAATGTTTTAGATTTCCAATGTATTAAATGTAAAAATAAATGTGTACCAGCAGCCTCCAGTGAGCTGAGTTAAAAATTTACTTTCATTCTCTTTGAAAGGGATTTGGCTCTGCAGATGTAGAGAACAGAATATTCCTAAATCTGTTTTGACACTAAGGCAAAGAAATGTGTTTTTCTCAAAACCCAAAGACTAAACAGACACCCTCCACTGACTACAGATATCAGGCATCTATTCAAGAACACAGAGAAACTACTCCCGGCATCCTCACCTGCATCCTCCTCCTCCAGACTGGCATGATCTAATTCAACTTTCACCTCTCCTCCTCCAAGGATGGCCTGGAGACGCTTTTGTTTTGCAGTGATCTTTTTTAGCTGTTGTTCCTTGAATGATAAATATCAAATACAGAAAACAGCAATGAAGCGATTATTAAATACAAAAGACAGCATTATAAAATTTTAAACTTTAATCCAAAGTAAAATACAAATAAAATATACATTATATAAAAATTCCACACATTACTATTACTAGAGAGCCCTATATGAGCAACTACCACTTGTCTAGCAGCAAAGGGGCCTTGAGTGTTCCCAGCAGACAGGCATGTCTGCACTCCCATGCTCTCCTGAGGGTGGCAGACAGCCTTCTATGTGCCTGAGCCCTTAAATACACAGGCACTGACCTGAAAGATGGACTTCTTCTACTTGGTTTCCCCATTATACACTGCGAAAATCCCTAAACTACTCTGTATTTCTCATCTGAGGAGCCAATGGGCTATGGAAGTCAATAAGCCACAAGATAAGAAATAAAAATACAAATGTTGAGTTGAAAAAGCCAATCCCCTTTGATAACCTACCATATTTACGACTGTCCTTCTAGTATTCTACCCTATCAAAAAGCTTTAAGAGAAAAATATATTTTGCCATGCCTCTTCACCCTGATTCCTCTTTGTCTCGTTTCCTTCCACATCACCAGAACTCTGATATGTGCCCTTCCTGGGCCTCCCCAATGAACTGGGCCTGGGGTACCTGGTTCATCTTCCCAAGGTCAAGAATGTTTCAACTTTAAATATCAGTGTGGGGTAAGGGGAAACCCTGAACATAAATGCCACACTGCAATGACTTGCAATTTGTTTTTTCTCAGTCCTTCTCTCAGCAACAACCTGTTTAAAGCATTTTCCCTCTGAATAGTCTACCGCTAACCATCAAACAGCTGCTGAAGAAAGACAAGAATGCGTAATTTAGACTAGGACCTGAAGTGGTCTCAAGTTTGGTCCTCTATACCCTTAAAATTCCAGCCCACCAAAAACCCAAGAAGGTCTCTGCACATCAATTTCACATGCTCCCACAAGAGACCAGATGTCTCCTTTCTGATTTGGGAGGATCCCACCTGCCTTCAGCAACTAGCTTTGACCTTTGGACTGCTATTCTGGAAGCAAGTGAGAAAAGATGGGGTGGTGCAGATAACAAACTGGTGAGTGGAAATTATAAGGGCCACATGAACTGAGTCTATGCACAGCCCTACCCCTGGAGACCTTAAAGAAAAGATGCAAGGACTCTACTCGATGCAGTGAATCAACTGTAAGCACAAGGACATCTGCTAGTCATTTGGGATGGCAGGAATGAAATGGTGACAACTAGTCTTTCCTATCTATTGCAATGTATTTTAACAAAGAGGTATATAAATCCTAAAAAATGTTTCAAACCTCACAAAGTTGTACATAAATCATTAAAAAAAAAAAAAAGGTTTCAAACCTCATAAAAATAATAGTCTAAGTAACAAATATTCTCTACCCTTAAGTTCTCCAAACCTAAGTACAGCCCCAGTGTGGCTGGGTACTGACTATAACACTCAAGGAGGGATAAAGGGCCAGGCTCTCGCAACAATGAGCAGAAGTATGTGAGGGTCAACAATTCCACCGCCAGGAAACAGAGTGGAGACCATCAGAGAAAGCAAGGGCTAAGCAGAAAAAAGAATTCACACAAGACCAGGAGACAGGGCGAGAGGCCAGTGTGACCCTAAGCCGAGCCAAAGAAATGGTGATGCAGGAAGACTAGGGAAGTGCAACCAAGTGAGGCAAGCAATGCCAAAAAGGAACTTTTCTCAAATACACAGATGGTCCCTGACTTATCATGGTCTGACTTATGATTTCTCAACATTATGACGGGTTTATCAGGGCATGTTCCCACTGTAAGCTGAGGAGCCTCTGGATTTAAATATGGTTTGACTTACAATATTTTGACTTTAAGACAGGTTTCTCAGAGTATTAAATGCATTTTCGACTAACAGTATTTTCAATTCATGATGGGTTTGTTGGGATGTAACCCTGTTGTAAACCAAGGAGCAACTATATACGTATGGATGTGTATATGGATGGATGGATGTGTCTATGTATGTGTGTTTTTTTAAATGTGACAGAATGCGACATTAAAGGGAAAGAGCAGAAAGATTAAACATAGAAAAGCAGCCCAAAATGTTTCTACTGTAATTATAAGTATTTGCTTCACAACTTATAAGCACTTTTTAAAATACTTCCTAAATTCTTAAGTAGGCCTAAATGATGACTTTTTTAAAAATGCAATATTGAATATATTATTCTGAATCACCTTATTATACTTCTGTCGTTTTACAGAATCTAGTTTCCTGTTGATGTCTCTGCTGGTGGCAGCTTGAGGGCTAAGTTGTTCAATAATTTTATCGATTTGCCTTAGGGATGTCGTACATGATCTGAAAAATAAGATAAATTTCTATTTTTCACTCTGATAACATTTTTATAGCATACTATAAAGAGAAAAAGGCTAAAAACTGTCCCTTTTACTTCTTAACTAAAAGACAGAAGAAACTAAATCACAGTACATTATCTTTATTGGCCACAAATAAAACTTGAAGGATCATTAGAGGTTTAAGATGACTGCTAGTGCTTTCTTTTATCTAGCTGATTTAAATCAGCTCGTTCCAATTTATAAACTGATTCGTTCATTCTACAAGCATTATTTCAGTACCTACTTTATTCAAGACACTATGCTAGAACGATGTGCAGTAAGTTGTCCTTTTACATGAAAAAATGCATACATGGGTTTTTAAGCCTGTTATGGAAGCCTTCTAAAGTTTGGAAGCATCCTAAAACTGCTTAAACATTTTCTTACGTAAATCACACATCTGTGACAATATTTTTCTTTTACATAAATGGAAGATTCACTTACTATAACATTAAGTTTTGTGATGCAAAGAAAACAAATCAATTTAAAAAAAATTACTCCTAAAATAGACACCACAGAATTGTAGCTTCCAATTTTCAAAACACAAATTCAATCTCCTTGATGCTTGTGTAACTTCCTGTTTGTAACCTCTGTGGATTACAGGATAAACAATGCATATTTCTGGCTAAGGCACCGCATGCCACCAGCCATCTAGCATCACTCTGCATGGAGACTCCACAACTCTCCTTTGTCACCTCTGAAGAAAGAGGACACATTTCCAAGATCAAATGTAAAAGTGTCATTATAAAGAGTTGATGTCCTCAACACTCAGACTATAACTGCAACAAGCACCTGCTACTGAGGAGGCCAAAAGAACACACCAGGGAATGGTTAGCAGAAAATATGTCTTTGAAGTACCAACAGCCACATTCATGACAGCTTCAGCCATGGGCTCCACACTCCACCCTCCCCAGCTATCCTCTGTGACACTACTCCATACTCCATCCAATTCAGCACTCACCTTCTTTCTTGCTTACCTGACACTGCCCAGAACACTGCCCAACAGGGGGCCAAGCAGCAATGATAAGTGAGCTCAACCCTCCCGCTTCCCCTCTCCTGTCTTCACCTCCCACCCTGGCTCAGGTCCATAGCCTCCCCTTTTCCCCCACTAATGTGCTATGCTCAGAAGAGCTCAAGTCTTCCCCCTCTCTAAAACACAAATGAAATCTCCATTCCTAAAGTAAAACTAGGATGGAAGCAAGGAATACCAGGGAGTCTTTCTCGTTATTTCTAGAAATGCAAATCTGAAAAATCGCCAAAGGACTGAACACTAAGTTTGGGGACAGCAAGCTAGAAACTTCTGCACAGAGAAAAATGTGAAGGGGGCGGAATGTATTCCTGGTATCTCAAGTAGGAAACACCAAAATTTTAGGTGCACTTCTCCTGAGATCACTTTGTGCATATGCTGGTGAATAGCCCTTCTCTTCTGGACATTATGGATGAAACTGGCTTTCATGAGCTGGACGGAGACTCTTACTATGTACAATGCTGCTCCTGAGGGGAAGGGCTGGGGCTCAAAGACAAGGCTAAGGACTGCCCTTATTGACTCTGTCCTCCAAATAAAAGGTTCTACACGCCTCCTAAACTTCTGGAATACTACAGCTCCCCATTACCTGAATATCCCTACCATGTTTAACCACAACTTTGAAAGGGAGAAGATGGGATGCACTCACGTGAGGTCATCCAGGACCGACCGATACTCCTTCTCCGCATCAGTAAGCTGGGAGGCACAGCTGGCCTCATGGATGGCATTGTCCACCTGCTGAAGCACACCCTGTTCCAGCACATCCTGGTCATAGACGTCCACACCCAAACCCTGCAGCTCAAGGGCCTGGGCGCTAGGCTCTACCGCCTGGATCTGATGTCGGTCGATGTGCAGCAAGGCTGGCCCTCTCCTTGGAGCTGCTGATGCGCACCCCTCAGCAGAGGTGAACAGCCCGTCACCCAAGGAATGAGAGCGCAGGTATTCTTCCATCTCCCCATCACCACTACTTTCTTGCTTGATTGCCATTTCTTCATTATTACTGACAGGCTGACTCTGTAAATAGTCTTGCTCTTGAGTTTGACCTGAGTTGGGGATTCCTTCATTTGGCATTCTCTACAGACTAACTAAAAGGAAAAAACGAAATTTATAAGCCATTTTCTTATGTAGGATTCATTGTAGTTCTTAAATACTGTATAATTAGACCAGACTGATTTATCAAAAGATCAAGTAATAATCTTCCAATTATATAAATTCAAGTTTCTAAGTATTAATTTACTAAAAAGGCACAAACGATGTAGCTTCTTGAGTTCTGATAATAAGAAAAATTAACCAAAAAAAGAAATGCAGTATCAATTAGGCAGCCAGCTAAGAAAGTCAGCCACCAAAATCCTAGGGTGATGGCCATGGAATATTCTTCAAAACAGCTGAGTCATTTGGCTGCTGTTTTCCAAGTCAGCATCTTCATTTCATTATGACACAAATGATTTATATTAGAGTGGCAAGATCAACTGTAATGAATAGGAAACAGTGATGTTAGGAAAGAGCTTCTGTATGAATATGAGACTAGAAACTCCTAGGCAGAACACCTATCCAGTAAGTAGGAACTTTGAACAAATCAGAATCTCAGAAGACTAATTAGGCCAGGTACAGGGGCTTACTCCTATAATCCAGGCACTTTGGAAGACCAAAGCAGGAGGACAGAGACCAGCCAGGGAAACACAGCAAGCTCAGTTCGAGACCAGCCTGGGAAAAATAATAAGACTTTGTCTCTACTAAAAATTTTAAAAATTAAGCAGGCATGGTGATGTGTACCTATAGTCTCAGCTACTTAAAGGGCTAAGACAGGAGGATCACTTGAGCCTGGGAGACGGAAGCTGCAGTAAGCAATGATAGCACAACTGCACTCCAGCCTGGGCAACAGAGAAAGACCTTGTAAAATAAAAGTTTTTTTTTTAAGATTAATTAAAATATTCTCAAAAATAGGCCAGGCACGGTGGCTCATGTCTGTAACCCAACACTTTGGGAGGCTGAGACGGGCAGATCACTTGAGGTCTGGAGTTTGAGATCAGCCCGGCCGACATGGTAAAACCACGTTTTCTACTAAAAATACAATAATTGACTGGGCATGGTGGTGGGCACCTGTAATCGCAGCTACTTGGGAGAATGAGGCAGGAGAATCACTTGAACCCAGGAGGAGGTTGCAGTGAGCCAAGACCTTGCCACTGCATTCCAGCATGGGCAACAGAGTAAGAGTCAATCACCAAAAAACAAAACAAAAAAACCCTCAAAAATAACTCCATTTCAATTCACAGTATAATTTCTCACCCATCAGGTTGGCAAGAATGTAAAGCCTGATAAATCCAATACAGACAAGGAGGAGGATCTCCCCTCAAATGCTGCTGCTGAGAATATAAATTTGTAAAGCCCTTTGGGGGGACAACTTAGCAATATCTATCAAAATCTTAAATGCACATGACCTTTGTCAAGCAATTCTAGGTATTTATTCCAGAGAACTAGTCACACACAGGTGCAAGGATGTTTAGTGGAGCACATTTTTAATAGTTTAATGTAGCTACTAAGTATATTCTGTAGTACTGATATAAAATCCATGTTAAGTGAAAAAATTCATGGTATGAACACATTTAGGTTGAAAAATGCACCCTGAACACAGAATGATCTGGCAGGATACAAACTAAGCCTGCAAGTCAGGAAGGGGAAGAGAAGGCAAAGGGAAAAGTAAGTGGGAGCTTTCACATTATACTCCACATACTCAGGACTTGCTGCTTTAAGGAGAATATATTCACTATATTACCTATACAACTATCATATCTAATAAATATATTAAAAAGAAACACAATAACCAAGAGACCAGTCTTGCTGTTCATTTAACTGTGAATAAACTAAGGTTTCTTTGAGCACTATAACTTTTCTGTGAAATGACAAGTGCTCCCAATAGGCCCCACTCATTACTCATTAAATGAAATAAGCCCAGCAATAAAGCACTGGGATACAAAGAATTCAGCATCATCTACACCCTAGTGGCTATCTACTGGAGAAGTAGCATGTTAGTAACCACAGAGCAGGGCAGGTCAGCTAGCCCAGGACACAGACAAGAGGTCACATGAGTATTGAGGGAACTATATATGGTGTCTGGGGCCCAAGAAATATGACAGAGGAGCTAAGATTTGAACACATCAGCCATGCATGGTCTGATATATAGGAGGTGCTCAATATCTGCTGAAAGGAAGGGAGGTTCAGAGCTAAGTCTAAAATAATAAAAAGTTTGGTCTGGACAAATGAGTCACCAGTGAATTCAGTCACAAAAATGAGACTCTCAAAAAGGAACCGGATGGGAAGCAGGAATGGCAAGCAGCTTCCATGTAATCAGTACCGTGTGCAGTATCCAGTCAGAAATGTCAATCTGAGCACACAGGAAAGTCTGGGTGACACGTGGACACATCAGCAGAGTGTGAAGTTCCAGGGTTCCCAAGGTTCTAACAGGTACCCAAGATCATTTTAGAGGGCACGAGGAGGCTAACATTGGAAAGGTTAAAAAGTAAACAACACAGTGAGAAAGTTCCTCCTGTTGGGGCCTGCTGATTATTTTCAAGAGGAAGGCTCAGCACACCTCCCTTTCCAACAGAGGGAGCAGAATTCCAGCTCAGTCTCTGTACCAGCTGGCAGTTAATTCTGTTTTCGTTTTTCTTATTTATACACATATGAGGATTTTTTAAGAAAAAAGGATGCCAATTCAACCAAAAATATTAAGTAATCAATTTTTTTATTTTTATAAAATAATATCAAAAACAAAAGTATTGTAGTGCAAAGACAAGGTTAAAAGTAATGAAGTTTGGGGAAAACTTCCAATAATAAAAAGGAAGAAAGAGGGTCCAATGAATTAGAAAGAGCTGAGTGAATCTGGATACTAACAGGTCACCATTTATCTTGGTAAAAGAAGTTTCAGGCCGGGAGTGGTGGCTCACACCTGTAATCTCAGCACTTTGGGAGGCTGAGGCGGGTGGATCACCTGAGGTCTGGAGTTTGAGACCAGCCTGACCCAACATGGTAAAACCCTGTCTCTACTAAAAATACAAAAATTAGCTGGGTGTAGTAGCACATGCCTGTAATCCCAGCTATTCGGGAGGCTGAGGCACAAGAATCGCTTGAAGCCAGGAGGCAGAGGTTGCAGTGAGCTGAGATCGCACCACTGCAATCCAGCCTGGGCAACAAGAGCAAAACTATGCCTCAAAAAAAAAAAAAAAAAAAAAAAAGTTGCAGTGGAACAATGGGGCCAAAAACCATACTGCAGTAGTTGAAATGTAGTTGGTGTGAAATGACTGGAGGAAACGGAGGCCACAAGAGAGTGGCCTGTTCTTTAAGGAGCTTGCCTGTGGCAGGGAATCAGCTAGAGTGATAAAGTAATAATGGAGTGGGGAGAGAACTACAGCAAGAAAAACTAGAGCATATAATGGCTAGAGGGAGAGAGAGGAGATAACCCACACAGAAGAGTGTACCAGAAGAGACAGCAGAAGTGGAAGGCCCCAAGCAGAAATGAACAGGAGGCATAACACATCTTTCTCAGACTCTGGCAGAAGGAGGACTCCTGATAGATCTAAATTTGCAGGTGGAGAGGAGGGAAGCTGAAGTGGATCATAGACAAAATATTCCACAAAGTAGCAAGGTGGGCAGTTCCTGAGTCAGGAGACAAAGTTGGGACAGGGGCTGAAGACTAAGAGTCTAAAATAAATGTCCTGTACAAGAGAAAAGGGAGTTGACAGAGAACAAACACTGATGATCACTGTGGAGGATCTACCTGAGGATCCCCCTGCCCCATAAAGCCATGGATTGCCAACGATCTGTGGAGCTGTACAATCTCCTCTTTCAGTAATTAGCAGTTCTAGGGGAAATGGCACCATTGAGGGTTTTCAGAGCAGAAGTGGTCGAGCAAGTGTCATGAGGTTGAAGATGCTGAGAAGAGTAGCTGAAGTAACTGACTTCAGGGTCCAAATTGGGCAAGATTTAAAACAAAACAAAACAAAAAAAAACAAAAAACAAAAAAAAACAGAAGGTGCCTGGAAATAGGAGAAACGGGTTAGAAGCTACTTAGCATCTGGCAATGGCCAAAAAACCAAGTCTTCTCGGAGTGAGAGTTGAAAATCAGAAGGTTCTTACCAGATTAAAGTATTTCAGAAGTCAAATAATCATACATCTAACAAATAGTTACTGCAAGTCAATTACACCAGGCAATGTACTAGGTTAACTAATTCCTGTCTCCATAGAGCTTAGAGTCTCTTGGGAAAGACAGACATTTCAAAACTGTATGTGTGTGTGTGTGTGTGTGTGTGTACACATACAAATATAATTGTGGTGACTGCTGTTAAGTGGAAAGTACAGTGCTTTCTGACAAAATAAGAGAAACCTAATTGAAACTGGAGGAAGGTGTGGGGTCAAGGAGATCTCTCTGATAAAGTGACATCTGAGTCAGGAGTCAATCACGTTGAAAGTAAAGTGAACGTCTTGTAAGGAAACAATATGTGTGCATTTCCCTTTTTTTTTTTTTTTTTTTTTTGAGACAGAGTTTCACTCCTGTTGCCCAGGCTGGAGTGCAATGGGACAATCTCAGTTCACTGCAACCTCTACCTCCCGGGTTCAAGTGATTCCTCCTGCCTCAGCCTCCCGAGTAGCTGGGATTACAGGCATGTGCCACCATGCCCGACTAATTTTTTGTATTTGGTAGAGACGGGGTTTCTCCATGCTGGTCAGGCTGGTCTCGAACTCCTGACCTCAGGTGATCCACCCACCTCGGCCTCTCAACAACTGGGGTGTAACTTTTAAGACTAGAAAGAGCTGATGCATTTAGGACAATGCAAGAAGTCTGGAACACAGAGAGAATTTTTTACTTTGACAAAGAGAATTTACTTAACTCTGAGTTAAGAAGAGCCAAGAAGGGCTCCATCCCTGTCTTGTAAAGTATCTTCTAAGGCTTAATCATCTGAGACAATAGTATCTTCCCCGTCCTCCCCCCAGCACTGGGGATCCCACAGCCAGGGGCGAACTGGGTCTGTGGTTTGGAGAGTTGGTCGGACGCAGGCACAGTTGAGAGGGGACAGGCAGGGGCCAGATCACACAAGGCCTGGGAAAACATGCGCATGGATTCCACTCCCCGTGCGATGGAATGACTCTGAAAACTGTGAAGTAGGATGATGATGGCATGATCTACTTTATGCCTGAAACCCCTTGGACAACTGTGCAGATAATGGACTGGAGCAGGGGGAGCAGCAAGATGACGGGAAAGTTGAGGAGAAAAGCGAGGGCAGCCTGTCACAGGATGACAGCAGAGAAGACGCCGAGTGAAGTCACGTAACAGCAGCTTTACAGGCGGCCTGCTCTATCCGCCCAAACTCTAACTTGACTCTGTCAACGCCCAAAATGTCGGAAGTACATCTAGCCTAACTCTCTTTAAAATAACAGCTCCAGCATTTTAATCGAGATCAAATAGGACCCTGCTGATCCTGCGTGCAGGGGCCTTATACAAAGTAGGAGAAGCTGCTAGGTCGCTGGCCAGCCAGGGACTCCGGCCTCTTCAGGTGAGAGCTCAGCGGCGCTACTTCCGGTCGCAGGTGAAGCGGCCGGAAGCAGAGCGCGTGGCTTTAAGACCCGCTACAGTCTACCCTCGCGGACAGGCTCAATTACCGCGGCAAGACCAAGGCATAGGGCCGCGGCCGCCCGAGGAGCCTGAGCTGGCCCCGACCCCCCAACCCGAGGCCGGGCCGCCCGAACACTCACCCAGGGCCGCGCGGCCGCCCACACAGAAAGGGAGACGCTGCCGCCACCAGCTGCCTTGGAACCCAGCACGGCGGGCCGCGGCGCATGCGCCCTCAGCCCGCCATAGACACCGCCCCCAACAGCGACTCTGACTCGGGCTCGCGCGGAAGGCCCGCGACGCATGCGCTCGACTCGCGTCCGTTTTTATACACGGGCGAGATCACGTGTTTGGAGGCACGGGCCTTTGTACCTGAGTGCCCGCAAGCCGGAAAAGCTGTCTCAGCCGCTGGCCCACTGGGCGCTTTGCGGAGGCCGCCTCACTCCCAGCGAAAAATACCCCGCTAGTAAGAGAGTTATGAAACTTAAGACATATTTCCAGGTAGAGGGGGATGCGAGGGTGCCGTGCGAATGTAAATTCTCACAATTAACCTTGAAAGCTGAAGAGAAAGTCAGCTTGGGCAGGGGAGTTAGCGGCACCTTTTGGTCGCCAGGCTGTGACCTCTCCTGTCATCTGGCGCGATTGAACACGGTAAGAGATGAAGTGGATGAATATGACCATATTCCTCATAAATGTGGAAAAACTCATGAAAAAAATTAGATGTATTGGAAGCACAATAAATATTTTGTAAAAATCATAAGTCAAAAAGAGGTAAAAGCATACTATTTAGAGTTATGTTGAAAACCACTAGAAAAACTCACATTAAATGTATGTTGAATAAATGAACAAGCAGTCTTAAAAGCAATTAATGTATAAAAACCATCCATTGTGAACTGTTAACCTCGAAAGGGTTCCCAATCAAGACCCCAAGAGAGAGTTCTTGGACCTCGAGCAAGAAAGAATTCAGGGCAAGTCCATAAAGTGAAAGCAAGTTTGTTAGGAGAGTAAAGGAATAAAGAATGACTACTCCATAGGTGGAACAGTAGCTTCGGCAGCTTGACTGAGAATACTTACAGTTATTTCTTGATTATATGCTAAACAAGGAGTGGATTATTCATGAGTTTTCTAGGAAAGGAGGGGGAGGTAATTCCCAGAACTGAGGATTCTTCCCGCTTTTAAACCATAAAGAGTAACTTCCTGACATTGCCATGGCATTTGTAAACTGTCATGGCACTGATGGGACTGTCTCTTAGCATGCTAATGTATTATAATTAGCATATAAGGAACAGTGAGGATGACCAGAGGTCATTTTCATTGCCGTCTTGGTTTTGATGGGTTTTGGCCAGCTTTTTTACTGCAACTTCTTTAATCAGCAAGGTCTTTGTGACCTGTATCTTGTGCCAACCTCCTATCTCATCCTGTGACTTAGAATGCCTGCCCTCTTGAGAATACAGCCCAGTAGGTCTCAGCCTTATTTTACCCAGCCCCAATTCAATATGGAGTCGCTCTGGTTCAAATGTCTCTAATATATTTCCCTCTTCCCTTTTACAAGGGAACCCCTAATCCAAAGGGTAGTACAGGGAGGAAGATGCATCTTCTGTAACTTCGTCAGGCTGAATAAGGGCTATGCTATTCCTATTCCTACCTATTATGGTCTCTTGTATTCAGGATAGAGAGGATCTCAGTCAGAAGGCATCACTATGGTGAGGGCCATTCCTAACTCTTGAGGGCAAAAGTGGTATCTGGAAGATTAATAAGTGTTCAATTTAAGAAAACATTGAGTAAGCTTATTCTACACTCCCACACAAAGAGTACAACAGCAATATATTCCACAACAGTAAAGCAAAATAAGTAAAATTATTCCAAGTAAACTAAATTAGAAGGCTTTCCATGAACTGGGTGACTATTGGAACCAAGCTGATATGAAGTTGCTGTACATGCTGTATGTTCCATTATGTGCCCGGAATTAGAATATTGATCCAGATTTTTACATTACCCATTTCTGTTATTTTTTTCTGAGCAGTAGCCAGGAGTGGTTAGTTGGCAGTAGTAAATAGGGTGAATCTAAATTGAAGGGGAAAAAAAACCCTCAAAAATAACTGATGAGACCGAATCTAATAACAGGTGTACCATAGTTAAAACATAATTTTTTTCTCTCTTCAGGCTCCCATTTTTACTAAAGAGAAATCATAGACTGATTTGCTTCCAAAATAATCTTTAGTTTTATAGTTGGCTTGATTATTTGTAAAAAAGTGCAGCAAAAGTAATTATTTTTCACATAGGTTTTGTTGTTGTTGTTACTATTGTTGTTTCTTGTAATTGGCTTTGATGAAGCTTTGTTCTATAAGGACTTTTAGATAAGACTTTTTTTAAAGCTGAGACCAGCCATGGGTTGGTGCCATCGAATACCTGTAAGTTGGGTAAATTCCTCTCTTCCTGTGGTCACAAGATACTGGGGCTCCTGGGCCTGCCAGAAAGTTGCATTCTTTACTTATCACACAACAGAGAATCCTGTACAGGGACTGTGTAGACAAGGTATGAGGCCAGTTTTCCCAAGGGGCTTTTGTTGTCTCTGTAAGTCAAGTTTGATTCCTTAAAGCCATTTGTTTATATTTGAAAGCATGCCATTCCGTTCAAAAGCCTTGGTAAAATAACTGTTTCCTCTAATTGTGTCCTGTTGTAAAAGATAACAGATTCTTGTTGCACTTACGCAAATAACCATGTTGCCATATGAATGCTTACAAATAGTTTACAAATTCTGGAGAAAACAAGTAGAGAGAAATATGCTTCAAATTTCATTTACAAGCGTACACTTTACTCAGTTGCTACAAGTTGTAAATAAAAGAAAGGTTTTCTTACACAATGAAAATGAGTAATAAAAAAAAAGTTTTCTTGATTGTGAAAAACAAACGATCAGCGACATTTTAAGCAAAATGTCAAAAAGGTTACTTCAGGCTTCTATTAGTTTACTCCATGCAGTTGATTCCTGTTCTGTTTGATAGTCATGAATATTTCAGCTCTCC
The DNA here is from genome assembly GCA_963574635.1 of Cheracebus regulus. NCBI lineage: Eukaryota > Metazoa > Chordata > Mammalia > Primates > Pitheciidae > Cheracebus > Cheracebus regulus. The sequence goes on from CAUYQU010006739.1 coordinate 83,429, forward strand.
ATGAGAGTCCTGAACATTCCTTCCTCTATTCTAATGTCACAATCTCCAAAGTTATTAGAAACCCGCATTTAAGAAAACCTGTCAAAGTTCTATAGTTGATTATAAACCACCTTTTGAAGGCAATCAATACAAGATAACAATTGTCTGGGGGTGACAAAAAGTCTTAGGATAGTCCCTGTTAAAGTCACAATTGACTAGGAATTTTGGTTACTTCTGTGCATACAAAGACTTTTCATAATTATAATTATTAGCAATATACTCTAAGTCATATAAGAATTATAGGAGTTTCTCATAATTTTGGAACACATACCAATAACATATTATAAAAATACAGCCCAAAGAAAGCCAAATACCATTTTATGTTTGACAATGCTTTCTGTATGATTTTTATACCAAATAAGCCAAATTTCACCATGGCATTAGTGCATTACTGATGTTAAACCAAATTCTTAATAAAACCTAATAGACAAATCTATCCAATTTTAATGTCTGACCATAAAAGTCTCATAAATCTTTTATAACCCTTTACAAATTTTTGTTATAGATCAGTGCTTTAAGAAAAACCTGTTTTGTTTTTATTCCAATGTTCAATTTATGAAAAAACTGAATAATACCCCCTTAACTTTAGCCAATATGTTCACACACAGAATTTCTTTTACAATATGCATTTTTCACAAACCTTCCACAACTTGATCAAATCTTCAGCTTTATCTTATTAACTTAAAACAATCCTTTAACTCTCTAAACTAGGCCAAAAAAAAACCCACATTCCCATGCATTCTTATAATATTTTACCAAAAATACATGTCACTTGGCTTATACACCTTGCATGTAAAACTGTTTCCGTAGTAGTCCTTTTTTCTTTTTCTTTCTTTCTTTTTTTTTTTCCTGAGGCAAAGTCTGGTTCTATTACCCAGACGAATACAGTGGCACAATTTCTGCTCAATGCAACCTCCACTTCCTGGGCTCAACCTATCCACCCACCTCAGCCACCCGAGTAGCTGGGGCTGCAGACAGGCACCACCATGCCCAGCTAATTTTTGTATTTTTTATAAAGACAGGCTTTAGCCATGTTGCCCAGACTAGTCTCAAACTCATGAGCTCAAGCCATCTTTCCACCTCAGCTTCCCAAACTGCTGGGATTACAGGTATGAGCCACCATGCTTGGTGTATCTCTAGTAATCTTAATTACATGTTACAATATCAACTCTTAGCAACTTTTACTTTTGGCAAAAAACCTGATAAGCAAGTGATTCTAATTATGTACCAGCTGTGGAGCTTAAGACACCAGACAGAAGTGTAGATAAGGTCTGACTCTTTCTAGCATAGCCAGGAGGCATGGCTAACTAACTCCACATGTCCTCAGGCCTTACTTGGAATCTAATGGCTCCAAAGCAGGTACTAGAACAATTTTTGAAAGTCAAAAAAGCTGTTGACCTTAAAGCATGCAACAACCAGCATAATTTAGACCAATTTTACCAATAATCTGTGAAACTGTCTTTATTTCCCAAAGATTAAATCAAATAATCTTTGGGAAATAATATATACACATCACACATACAACACATTTAAATAAACAGACAAAAGATCCAGTAGTTGTAAGATTTTTCATTTGCCAGCTTTTAAGTTTCTTTTTAAAGTGTGCAGTTTTTAGGGCCTCATAAGCAGGCACAGATGGAAGGCAAAACAGATTCCCCAAAAATGAGGGTCCCATATTTATACCAGATCCTGGATCCCAAAAAGAGGGAATCAGCCCATTTCCCATGGGAGTCTTATCTCTCAGTGATGAGTGGGGATATTTCCGTATCTTCCAGGGGGCCAAGAGCATGCCTCTCTGATCCAAACATGCAAAGAGTTGAGTATCCCTTTCTGCTAATATCTTCCTGGTGAACCATGAAGGGACTCAAGAGTGGCGAGAAGACAAAAATGGAAAAAAATAGTTTGTTCATCTGAGAAGAAAAAACACTTTTTTCAAAAAAAACATGTTCCAAGAAGAGAAGAAACATAAAGTTCTTTTAAATATATGTAGAGCTTGGCTACCCACTTTTAATTAAGCTGACTTTTAACCTTGGTACTCTTTTTAAAAAGTGCTTTTAAATTTCTTATTACTGATCTCAGCCAGGCCAAATGGCCAAGATTTCTGGCTTTTGAACTTTACCAACAGGCAAAATAACCTCACAGGCAAAACCAGTAAGCCTTAATTAAGGTTATTACTTAACCACAAGTTGACAAGGTTTTTTCAAAGAGATGGTTAGCAGTTTTTACAAAATCTAAAATTTCCAAAGGTAGCTCAGAGAAAGCAAAATTCAAGAAGGAAGTCAGAAGTTGTTCATGGAAGGGCAGAAAATCAACAGATGGCAAGGTTCACACATATATGAACCAAAAAGTACTCATTCCCTAGGCCAGGAATTGAACCCTAAACTTGGGCACCCATTGTGAAAAGACAAAGCCTTAGCTACTAAGCTACAGCATTGGGCAGTTTCCAGTACTCCTCCCAGAAGGAGCCTAGAAGCACCCAATTTTTAGCTTGCAAAAATTTTTAACTGCTCAAGACAATTTTTAGGACTATGATATGAACTCCAAAATTCCTGTTCTCTGGATAGTGGAAACCAAGAGAAACTATGCCCCATGGTTACAAGATCAAGCTCCAAAGAATATAGAACAAGATGAGAGGGAAACCTCATTCAGTCTTTTTTTTGTTTCAGGGACCTGCAGCAAAGTTTGTTTCTGACCACTTTGCTAGAGTGTCTTGAACAGTGGTTTTATGGGATCCTAAGCCCATGTTCTCTCCTAAGGTACTATTCTTTATGGCAGAATGATACAGAAAGACAAATTTATAGCACAGAGTATACCAGATTCACTACAGCTTAAGTCTAGCCTCAGAAATCCTTTTTCTCATTAATTAAAATTGCAAGAGATAATGCAAGAGATGGCGATGTTTACCATTCCTACAACCCGTTTGTGCAGAGAGAGAGGGAAGGGAAAAAAGAATTGGCTGCAGTGGGGTAGGGAAGGCAAAGAGCTCTTGGAGGCCAGAGGAAAACCCACCCATTCCAGTGACACTGAACCAGTTCAGGTGCCGCTTGTCAGTCACAAAGGAATCTTTTCCAGCACTCCCATCAGCTCTCAGTTGTCCCCCTTTGAGGAGAAAGAAGCTTTCCATGTCCCTGGTCCTGTATGTGCTTAATTGTCTCACCCACAGCCATCACCAGAGAGTGCAAGACAGATTAATCCAGAGAGAATAATAGTTAACATCCCATAGTGCCAAATCCATTTTTAACCAAGAAGGACTTTACTGAGAGGGGCCTCTAACCCCCTAAATCTTAGGAAGGACTCTAGCCTTCCTAAGTTGGGCCTTAAGTCCAAGTTCAGTCAAGTATCCTTGCCTTTTATTAAGAGGGGCCTTTAACATTCCCTGTCTTAGGAGAGACCTAACCCTCCTAAGCTGGGCCTCTAACCCAATCTCATCCTTTACCTGAATAAAATGTGCCTCACCATGTACCCAAAGTTAGCCAATTAGCACTGCAGTCTAGTTCCTTTGGGTTGGGGTCTCCTCAGTTTACTCCCTTCATGGTTCACCAGGAAGATGTTACCAGAAAGGGAGGTTGATCCAGACCCCAAGAGAGAGTTCCTGGATCTTGTACAAGAAAGAATTTGAGTCAAATCCATAGAGTAAAATAAAAGCAAGTTTATTAAGAAAGTAAAGGGATAAAGAATAGCTACTCCATAGGCAGTGCAGCTCCAGGGGCTGTTGGTTGCCCATTTTTATGGTTATTTTTTGATTATATGATAAACAAGGAGTAGATTATTCATGAGTTTTCTGGGAAAGGGGTGGCGTTCCCAGAACTGAGGGTTCCTCCCCTTTTTAGACCATATAGGGTAACTTCCTGACATTGCCATGGTATTTGTAAACAGTCATGGGGCTTGTGGGAGTGTCTCTTAGCATGCTAATGCATTATAATTACTATATAATAAGCAATGAGGATGACCAGAGGTCACCTCACCGCCATCTTGATTTTGGTGTATTTTGGCTGGCTTCTTTACTGCATCCTTTTATCAACAAGGTCTTTGCGACCTGTATCTTGTGCCAGCCTCCTATCTCATCCTGTAATTACAAATGCCTAACCTCCTAGGAATGCAGCCCAGTAGGTCTCAGCCTTATTTTCCCCAGACCCTATACAAGATGGAGTCACTCTGGTTTAAACACCTCTGACATAACTACCCAGTGGATTCATCTTGCCTGCTGCCTAGACAGAGCCAACTTATCAGGACAGAGGAACTGCAATAGAGAAAGAGTAATTCATGCAGAGCTGGCTGTGCGGGAGACCGAGTTTTATTATTACTCAAATCAGTCTCCCTAAGAATTCAGGGATTGAAGTTTTGTTTTGTTTTGTTTCATTTTGTTTTGATACACAGTCTCTCTCTGTTGCCCAGGCTGGATGGAGTACAGTGGTGTGATTTCAGCTCACTACAACCTCCATCTCCCAGGTTCAAGCAATTGTTATGCCTCAGCCTCCTGAGTAGCTGGGGTTACAGGCAAGCACCACTATGCCCAGTTAATTTTTGTATCTTTAGTAGATAGAAAGTTTCACCATGTTGGCCAGGCTGGTCTTGAACTCCTAGCTTCCAGTGATCTGCCCACTTGGGCCTCCCAAAGTGCTGGGATTACAGGTGTAAGCCGTTGTGCCTGGCTGGGAATGGGAGGCTTTTTTTTTTTCTTTTGCTCACAACTTTTATTTTATTTTATTTTTTTATTGCATTTTAGGTTTGGGGTACATGTGAAGAACATGCAAGATTGTTGCATAGGTACACACACGGCGGTGTGATTTGCTGCCTTCCTCCCCATCACCTATATCTGGCATTTCTCCCCATACTATCTCTCCCCAACTCCCCAGCCCCTGCTGTCCCTCCCCTATTTCCCACTGGACAGACCCCAGTGTGTGATGCTCCCCTCCCTGTGTCCATGTGCCATCATTCTCAGCAAACTGACACAAGAACAGAAACTCAAACACCACATGTTCTCACTCATAGGTAGGTGTTGAACAATGAGAACACATGGAATGGGAGTTTTTAAGGATAGTTTGGTGGGTAGGGGCTAGTGAGTCATGAGTTCTGACTGGTCGGGTCAGAGATTAAATCACAGCAAGTAGAAGCTGTCCTGTTGTGCTAAGTCAGTTCCTGAGTGGGGGCCACAAGACCAGATAAGCCAGTTTTATCAATCTGGGTGGTGTGAGCTGATTCATTGAATGCAGGGTCTGCAAAATACCTCAAGAACTGATCTTAAGTTTTACAATAGTGATATTATCCCCAGGAACAATTTGAGAAGGTTTAGAATCTTGTAGCCTCCAGCTGCAACACACGGAAACCCTTTCTTTTCTTTTTTTTTTTTTTTTTTTGAGAGGAGTCTCACTCCATAACCAGGCGCCACGCTGGAGTGCAGTGGAGCGACCTCGGCTCACTGCAACCTCCACCTCCCAGGTTCAAGCAATTCTCCTACCTCAGCTCCCCCAGTAGCTGGGACTACAGGCACACGCCACCACGCCCAGCTAATTTTTTTGTATCTTTAGTAGAGACGGGGTTTCACCATGTTGGCCAGGATGGTCTCAATCTCTTGACCTTGTGATCCGCCCGCCTTGGCCTCCCAAATCGGAAACCATTTCTAACCTTGCAGCTAATTTGTTAATCCTGCAAAGGCAGTCTAGTCCCGAGGCAGGAAGGTGGTTTGTTTTGGTAAAGAGCTGTTATCTTGGCTGGGCGTGGTGGCTCACGCTTGTAATCCAAGCACTTTGGAGGCCAAGGTGGGTGGATCACCTGAGGTCCGGAGTTCAAGACCAGCCTGACCAACATGGTGAAACCCCATCTTTATAAAAATAAAAATAAAAATAAAAAAAAGAGCTGTTATCTTTGTTTCAAAACTACACCATAAACTAAGTTCCTCCCAAAGTTAATTAAGCCTACACTCAGGAATGAACAAAGACTGCTCGGAGGTTAGAAGCAAGATGGAATCAGGTCAGATGTCTTTCCCATAGTAATTGTCTCAGTTATAATTTTTGCAAAGGCAGTTTCAGTTGCAGAACATGGAGCTCCATAGAGTAAGCCAGGGCAAGTGAGAACCAAATGGGCACTGGGAGAAATAACTAAACATAGGCAAAGGAGACCCTAAGAAGATGAGAGGTGAAATGTCATCATATGCATTATTTGTGCAAACTTGCCTGGAGGAGCAGAAGAAGCACCCAGAGGCTTCAGTCAGATTCTCACAGTTTATTAAGAAGTGGTCAGAGATGTGGCAGTCCATATCTGCTAAAGGGAAAGGAAAAACCTGAAGACATACCAAAGGCAGACAAGGCCTGATATAAAAGAAATGAAAACCTGTCTTCCTCCTAAGGGAGAAACAAATAACAACTTCAAGAATTTCAGTGTGCACAAGAGGAGTCCTCAGGCATTTTTCTTATTCTATTCTATTGCTCCAGAGTCAAAGGAAACCATCTGGACTATCCTTTGGGGATGTTGCAGAGAAGCTGGGAGAGAAGTGGAGTTGGCACGAAAGGAAGAAGCTGAGGCAAAATTAATACAAGTAGAGAGTTTATTTGGGCCAAGCTTGAGGATTGCAACCTGGGAGCACAGACTCAGGTGGCCTTGGATATACACATTCTGTTACAAGTAGGTTTTTAAAGGAAAAGAAGAGGAAGTTTTTAAGTTGTTTGCCAGGAATTTACATTAAAATAACATAAGCTATTGATTGTCTATACATTGTTCTGTGTGTAGGAACACAGAGATAATTCAAATTCCAGGAACATGAAGATAATGGGTGAGGTAGATAGGAACAAGGTGTTGTTAAACAATTGCCCCCGGGCATGGGTGTAGAGGGCATGACTGAAGTCCCAGACTTATGTCTCTGTGGACAGGATGAATTTTGCATACTTCACATACCTCAGAATGCTCTAAGCTGTTTTTCTTTTCTCAGGAATAACAATACTGCTGCAGATGACAGGCAGCCTTAGGAAAAGAAAGCTGAGAAGCTGAAGGAAAATACAAAAAGGAAATTACTGCATACCAAGCTAAAGGAAAGCCTGCCAAAAAGGGAGTCATCAAGGCTGAAGAAAGCGAAGAAAAAAAGAAGGAAGATGAAGAGGAGGAGGAGAAAGATAGAAAATGAAGATGATGATGATAAATTGGTTCTAGCCCAGTTTTTTTTTCTTGTCTATAAAGCATTTAACCTCTCTGTATACAACTCATTCATTTTAAAGAAAACAATTGAAATATGTAAGATTTGTTTTTAAACTATACAGTGTCTTTGTTTTATAGCCAACACACTACCTAATTTGTGTTTAGATAGCCCTGATGATATTTTCAATAGACTCTAACCTTGCCTGGTACAGTATGTGGGTTGTAAATTGGCATGGAAATTTTCTTGTTGGTGCACAGCACAAATCAGTTACATATAGGGATGATGGTTTTTTCATCTTCAGTTTGCTCTGATGTGGCTTGTATAAAATAATTGTTCATTAACTGAATAACACTCTAATTGAAAAAAAAAAAAAAAAATTGCTGCACTGCTGCTAATTTGTAACTGCCCAGTGGGTTTTTCTTGCCTGCTATCTAGATGAAGCCAGTTTATCAAGACAGGAGAATTGCAATAGAGAAAAAGTTTAATACATGCAGACCCATGTAAATGGGAGACCAGAGTTTTATTATTACTCAAATCAGCCTCCCCACAATTTTGAGGCTAGAGTTTTTATTTTATTTTGTTTATTTTATTGGGGTTTCACCAGGCTGGTCTTGAACTCCTGACCTCAGGTGATCCACCCACAGGTGTGAGCCACCATGCCTGGCCAAGGCTAGAGTATTTAAAGATAGTTTGGCAGGTGGGGGTCTAGAGACTGGGTCCTGCTGATTGGTTGGGAATGTAATCATACAGGTGTGGGAAAATGGTCGTCATGTGCTGAGTCTGCTTCTGGTGGGGGCCACAGGACTGGTTGAGTCTTGAGTGACAGATCTGGATGGAGCCTTCTGGTCATGAGAAATGCAGAGGTCTGAAAGGACATCTCAAAAGGCCAATCTTAGGTTCTACAATAGTGATATTATTTGCGGGAGTAATTGGGGAAGTTACAAATCTTGTGACCTCCAGAACAATGATTGCTACTTGTTTAACTATGCCTACATTTTAGCAAGATTCAGGCCACTCTCACAGTCCTAATTGTCAGGCCTCCATGCCTGGACCCAGAAAGTCTGAAGTCCTACCTGCCTAGGCTGATCACCCCCATCCCCTGCCTGCATTCGCCATTATCCCTGCCACCGGGAGCTTCCCCCCGCCCGCCCGCACATTAAGCTTCTCTCCCCACCCTGCCATCTTAACTGGTATTATGATCACGTGAATACTCCTCACCCTACCCTGTCATCTTAACTGCTCTTGCTCTGTGAATATCCCTCCACCCCACCCTACCATCTTAACTACTCTTACACCTTACCCCACCCACCATTGTAACTGAACTTATGGTAATATATACTCCTTGCCCCTACCCCCACCACTGTAACTAATTTTACTCTGTAACACCCCTACCCCCTAAAATATTGTCCCAACCAATAAAATCAATTCCCACCCCTACTCTCTTCACCTGTCCTTTCTCGGATTCAGCCTGCTTGCACCCAAGCATGAAATAAAACGGCCTTGTTGCCCACACAAAGCCTGTTTGGAAGGTCTCTTTATTAAATGTGTTTAATATTCGGTACTATTGGATGCAAATAACACCAATCTTGTGGACTTTTATTAGTTTTACAGTGGCAGTTTAGTTTTGGGAAGGACTCTTACCAGTTAAACCATAAACTAAATTCCTCCCAAAGTTGGCTTGGCCTACACCCAGGAATGAACAAGGCTAGCCTGGAAACAAGATGGAGTCAGCTTTGTCAGATTTCTCTTGCTGTCATGATTTTGCAAAGGTGTTTTCAGTTTTGTTGACATTCTGAATGCTTCTAAGTAAATATAGTTTTTCATTAGTAAAAAAATGATTTCATTGAATCTCTGTGTGTGTGTGTGTGTGTGTGTGTGTGTGTGTGTGTGTGTGTGTGTGTATGTGTGTGTGTATGGATGTCTATAGTGAGAGGGTGAAAGGAATGAGGAACAGTCTCCTAACTTTTTAGTCCCACCTCTACCATGGTGTTCTGTGCCTTTATTACTCTTTTTCTCATTGTTTCCTGTGTTCTGTCCAACTTTGTCTCTGCCCTGACTTTTTGTCAAGATCCTCCCTGATTTATTTTGGGCATTGCTTTTTTGGTAATCTTTTAGGGTCATTTTGATAATCTCCAACAATCATCTTACTCTTCAAAGCTGATCTAAAAGATGGATGAGCAAAGTTCTGCTCAAACTTCAGAAGAAGATATGAGCTGATCTCAGAGTGCTTTAATTTCAGCAGCTCCACTGTTTCAATCTACTTTATTATTAATAACCAGCATTGTGATTAATACATGCAGTTATACATAAAAGAGATTTTGAAGATACATGAAGAGATTTTGAAATTATAATGATTCTGAACACAAGAGGAAAAGTTATTGGTGACCTGTTATTCATATAAGAGGAATCTGATTGCAAGTGTGAACATAAATAAGAAGGCAGCAATAGTAAAGAATAACCTGAGGGCATGGACATGTTTTCAGGATATCTAATTCCAGATAAAAGCCCTAGAAATAAAATAGAATCATATCTGTATTAGGGTTCTCTAGTGAGATAGAACCAATAGGATAGAGATAGAGAGATGGAGATGGAGATATAGATAAAGATAGAGATAGGTAGAGATAGAGATAGAGGCAGGGGCAGGGGTATGGGTAGGGATAGAAAGAGAGATAACTGAGATAGTGATAGAGATAGAAAGAGACATAGAGTTAGAGATAGCAATAGAGATAGAGATGATAGAGTAGGGATAGAAATAAAGGTGTATGAGAAGGGATTTACAAGGAAAATGGATTCATGTGACTATGGAGACTAAGAAGTTATGCAACAGAACATCTGCAAGCTGAAGACCCTGGGATGTTAGTCTAAATCCTAAAACCTCAGAACCTGGAAGCCAGTGATTTAACTCACAGTCTGAGGCCAAAGGCCTGAAAACCCAGGAGGCCACCATCATAAGTCCTGGAGTCCAAAGACTGGAGTTCTGATGTCCAAGAACAAGAGTGTCCCAGCTCTGAGAGAGAGAGAGAAAAAAATTCCCCTTTCTTCTGCCTCTATCCAGGTCCTTAGCTGATTGGATGGGGCCTACCCACAGTGAGGGGGGATCTTTCCCATTCAGTCCACTAACTCACAGCCAATCTCCTCTGAAAACACCCGCACACTCACACCCAAAAATAATGCTTTACCAGTTATCTAGATATTCCTTAATCCAGTCACATTGACCTAAAATCAACTATCACATGATCTTAATATGCTGTACACCATGGAGCAATTGTACTTGTTTGTTCTTTGTCAGTGCCACTCCCTTTAAAATTAGCCTACTCTCAGGGATTGCTATTCAGCAAATGGCCGTGAGAGAGACCAGAACACCACCTAATGAATGTGGGCATTTTCCATCTCAGCAGATTCATTTTACTGAGTGGCTACTTGGAGCTAGGTATTCGGTTGGTTGTCGGGGACATGAGGTGAACAAGGCAGACAAGGTCCCTACTGTCATGGCATTTGCATTCTAGCAGAGGAGAAAACTAAAAATGCAATAAAATCATATATATAAAGTAATAAATGCTATTGAGGAACATAAAACAGGATAACAGAGAGCAAGTGGGCTGCCTCTTTGGTGGGTATGAAGTGGTATCTTAATAGGAGACATTTCAACTGTGGTCCGAATAACAGGAAGAATATAACTGTAGGAGGATCAGGCAGAAGAAGATTCTTGACAGGAAGCAGTAGTGTAAAGAGAGTAAGGCACAAAGTTGGCAAGTTTTCAGACTAGTAATTGGGACTCTGGCTGAAGCCAAGCTAGAAACGGGCCAAATATGTAGAGCTCTGTAACCTAGGCATGAAATTTTATTCTAAGTGCAAATCAAATCTGTTGGAGGGTTTTAAGTAAGGAAGTGAAATGATTGCATTTACGTTTAAAAAGTATTCTTGCATAAGGATAGTCATATAGATCAATGGGATAGAATTGAGAGTCGAGAAATAAACTCATCTGTCTATGCTCAATTCATCTTCAACAAGGGTGCCAGGACCACCCAATGGGGAAGTAATTGTCTTTTCAACATATGATCCTGGAGCAAGTAGATGTCTACATGCAGAAGAATTAACTTCAACCCTACCTCACACCATATACAAAAATTAATTAAACATAGATCAAACTCCTAAATGTAAGTGCTCAAACTCTTAGAAGAAAACCTAGGGGTGAGTCCTTATAACCTGGGGTTTGGCAATGGATACTTTTCTTTTTTAATTTTTGTCTCAGCCTATATTTATTTTCTGACAGTTCTGTAAAGCAAAGTCCAACATTGGTCTCATGGATGTCAGGTCAACTCAGGGCTTGTGACTAAGGTTGTCCTACACCATCCAGCACAGCTGAGCCTTTAGCTGACTTCACCAGTCAGAAAGCTGACCCAAACCAGAGAATTTCCTAGCTGACCCATAGAATTGTAAGAACTCATGCATATTAATTATATTAAACACTGATTTCTAATGCCTTGTCATGCAGCAAAAGCTAACAAATATGGGAGGTAACCCCAAAAGCTGTCACATGCTCAGTGCCAAAGATGTGGAGGACAAAAAGCTGGCTCCCTCTGAGGGCTTACAATAGCAGACAGGACCTGCCATTTGCACAAAAGCACTGGGGCAGCCAGCAGGTCACTGCACAGTCATCGTGGAGCAAGCAATCCTCAGGACTTTAAAGGCTACACAGATGGCCAGGCAAGGTGGCTCACCTTATAATCCTAGCACTTTGGGAGGCTGGGGCGGGTGGATCACAAAGTCAAGAGATTGAGACCATCCTGGTCAACATGGTGAAACCCCGTCTCTACTAAAAATACAAACATTAGCTGGGCATGGTGGTGCACGCCTGTAGTCCCAGTTACTCGGGAGGCTGAGGCAGGAGAATTGCTTGAACCCAGGAGGCGGAAGTTGCGGTGAGCCGAGATCGCGCCACTGCACTCCAGCCTGGGTAACAAGAGCGAAACTCCTTCTCAAAAAAAAAAAAAAAAAAAAGCTACACAGATGACCAGCATTCAGAGGAGATGCAGGAATGAGCTAGCAATGGCGGCTTCCCCACCAGCCAGTGCTCCCTACATGGGATTATCCTCATGGCTCCCCAGATTTTGTATGGCTGGGGCAAGGAACAGAGGAGAGGGAGGAGAGAGAGGCTTGCAGGGAGGGCAAGCCACATGGTCTCCTCTGCCAGCACCCGACTGCCAAAGACCAGGACAGAGGATCATCACACCCAAGTAAACTAAGTATTTGCCTGAAAGAGGGCAAAGATTTTAACCATGTATCAGAATACTAGCCAAACTTATTGGGCAAGAGACCAATTTTTCTTTCCTCCCCACTTTCAGTATCAGAAAAAGAATCTGAAAAGGCAAAACTGATAGTAGTGGTTATTGTGGGGGTGGGGGGCTGAGGAATTCACATTTGTACATTACTGGATTAAAATTCCTCAATTCAGCCTGTTACAGTCTGTCATTCCTTTTTCTCTCCCTAACATTTGGAACTAGTGGCATGCCTGGCCTTTGGAGAACGGAGGGATGAATGGCTGAACATTTGCTCATGTCCTCTCCAGCTAGTCAGTCTGGTGATATTCTATGAGTCCTGCATGATTTAGCTCAAATTCCAGCCCTTTTCCAAGTTCTCCCAACACCCAAGGCTCAACTCTACCTCAGCATTCAACCAAACTATTTTGTAATTGGCTGGATCAATGTCCATTTCTCCCACTGATTCGGGATTGAGATCTCCACTGCCCCCACCCATAGTCTCAGTCCTGCAGGGACACAGGACACCATGCCAGACCCATCCCCTCTCCCACAGCTTCAGGGATGTCAGACAAAGAGATACTCTCTCCATGCATCAGCTCCTGGTGGCCGCAGATCTTAGACCCAGATGCTATTCCAAGGTTGTAGGAAATGGTGAGGTTTCAACAACTTGCCTCCTCCAGCCTGCAGGAGCCCCCACCCACAGCTCACCTCATTTCTGTGAGGTTTATGTTTTGAGACCCACAGATTCTTCAAGGTGCTTTTTAAGACTTCCTGCTCTCTGCTGGCAAATTGTTAATCAGTTTGTGGCAGCATAAATAAAATTAGAGGGTTTAATTAAAACGAATGAGTGAGTGGAGACCAAACTGGCTGCTTTGCAGTTGAGTCTGAGATTAATAAATAATGAACCTGTCACCAGTGAGTGATGTGCTTTAGCAGAAGTGTGAGGGCAGCAGAAAGGGAGCCACAGAGAGCTCCTCCACCCGGCACAATTTGCAAGTTGGTGGAATCTCCTTTGGGTGTATCTTATTAATGAATTCTGCAGGAACTGTTTTGTTTTCTAGGCCTTCCAAAAAAGTGAGAGGACCACACACAGGATATCCATTCTCTGGGCACCCCGTAATGTCATGGTCTTGTTAAGTGGAACAGTGGACATATGGATGGGGCAGCACCATAGACATTTAGTGGACAGGGTGAGGATTCTAACATTCTCCTCATGTAAGATGCAGATAGAGTTGTCCTACATCACAAGGGACTTTCGAATGCTTTCCCAGACATTCACTCAGGAGAGAAATGTTTTTATAATTATTTGGGCCTAGATCTGAACTCCATGTAAATACAAAGTCCTTTTTGCAGAGTTTTCTATGTAAGGCATTTTTCTAGAAATGCAACTACTGTGGGGAGTGAGGTAAGCTGGGACTGGCAGCATTTTTAAAGCCACATCCCCAATGGAAACACCCCTCCTAGTGTTCATGTCTCTGGTATAGCACACTGTGACAGTCTGCATCCAAGACTAATGCAGTGTGTTATACCACACATCGCCGTACTCATGTTAACTATACACACAGATGCAAACACCTTACTATTCACTTTGTCTTCAAGGGCAGACCTGCCTGAACATTTACTTGATGAAATGAATATTCTTTTATTATAAATTACTTTCTTTTTATTTTATTCAGTGAGGGCATTATACTGACTTTGGAAAAACTGTGTGTGTGTGTGTGTGTGTGTATGTGTGTGTGTGTGTGTGTGTTTAGGAAGTATCAAGAAATATTTATTACAGAAATGGGTGCATTGGGCAGAAGAGTTTGAGAGAATCCCAGCTCATGTCAACACATGGCCAGTAAAACTGTTGAGAAGATTTTGGAGAATGTATTCTTCCACTACTGCTCCTGTTCCCAGTCCCCATCAACCTGTCAGTTCTGGTTCAAGTCCTAGGAGACATCGAGAAACCATTCCAGGGCCCCTGGAGCAGGTTGTCAGTCTGAGCACACAGTCCCCGGTCTAAATCCTCCACCCGTCTGGCTGCCTGCTCCTTTCCCCCTGTTCTGTGCCCCCACACGCTCTCAAGGAAGCCCAAGAGTGTTCCTTACCAGAGTTTCCTGACTCTCCGACCTGCTGTTATGCCTGGGCTGGTGGGGCATGAAGGTAGGGAGTCCAGGCCTGAGCTGAACACAGAGGTAGCATGGTAGGCAGGATTCCTCATGTAAATCAAAGAAAATGACTGAAGTCAGTCTCAGTCAATTCAGAGTTCTATTTTGCCAAAGTTGAGGATGTGCCTGGGAAAAGGAAAACAAAAATCACGGGAATATCTGTGATCCACTTTGGGGCCTTCAGTATTGAAAGGGGAACAAGCAGGCAGTAGAGGAGAGTAGATCAAAGAGGCAAATGATTGCATTCTTGCGAGGGTTTGATCAGCGTTCACAGAACCCACATTACACATGTGAAAAGCGGGTAGAGGAACAGTCAACAATAGGTTGGCATTGTGCTAGGTGAATCTGCATTTTTTTACATAAAATAAAGTGAATATAGAGTTAAGGATTCAGTCAAATACGCATTTGTCTCAGGTAGGCAGAGGGACAAATAGAGTCCTATCTGTCCTGTACCTGTGAAGATAAGCCGTTGATTAAATTGTCAGAGTGAAATTCAACAGAAGTCTGTTTTAGGGTAAAGATCTTGGGGCCCACAGGAATTTCCCTGTGAGTGAATTGTAAGGGAGGCCCCCGGGAGGTGTGTGGCTTCTATCTTTGCAGCTATCCATTTAGGAAATGGGAGGCAGTTTTGCGTGACTCAGTTCCCAAGCCTAACTTTTCCCTTTGAAATAGTGAGTTTGGGGTTCTGAAATTTTTATTTTCCTTTCACACCAGATTACCCCCAGGATTTCCCACCCCCTGCCTCTGCCTTTCCTGTAACTGCATTCCAGTGGAACTTTCTCCCTCTGCCTGGTCCAGCTTCCCTCCATTCCACACTGTACTCTCTGACTTTCACACTAAATCTCTCCTGATTGAGCCCTGACTGATACTGAAATGGCACCTGGAATGGTTTTATCTCCTACCCTCTAACTTGCATATATGTTACTAAGGCATCCAAAGAACTTACTACTTCCTGCTCCTCAGATCTCATCGGCACAATGCTGTCAGTACAGCGGGCTACGGTAATACTTCATCAAATGTCAAGATGATCCAGACCTCTATGGATTGTCATGTGGCAGACAGCAGCAGAATTGACTAGCTCTGAAGCAAGAGTGTGAAGGAGCATAGGTGAGCCTGACAGATGAAAAAGCAAACTGATTTGCTGGTGGTTCTCATAAATAGGTTTGGAGAAAAAGGTATCAGCTAGGTCAATAGCTGCATACAGAGTAACAGTTAACACTTTATTTTTTTCTAGTAAAGCTATACATTTAGGACAGCAGCTGAAATTGAAGTCACCATTTAAGTTTACAGCAATCTACAGTCATTCTCCAGATTCTTCTGACTTCTGCACAGATCGCAGTGATGTGCTACACAGGGATGTGACAGCTGTCATTACCCCTACTCTTCCTACTATAAGTCTTTTATAGTGACCTCAATCTCTGCAATTCTCCCAGGGATGTAATATGGCTCTGGTTTACTAGAAGTTAGTTAGTTCTTAGCCATTCCAATCATAATGGTCCTCATCTCATAGATCAGAGAGGCCACATAGTTGCCTAGTTTGTCTGTTACCACTATACATTCAAGAACTGAGGGCTGCATATAGTGGCTTGCGCCTGTAATCCCAGCATTTTGAGAGGCTGAGGGGAGCAGATTGCTTCAGCCCAGGACTTTGAGATCAGTGTGGGCAACATGGTGAAACCCCATCTCTACAAAAAATAGAAAATTTTAGCTGGGCATGGTAGCACATGCCTGTAGTCCCAGCTATTCAGGAGGCTGAGGTGGGAGGATCACTTGAGCCCAGGGAGGTCAAAGGCTGCAGTGAGCTGTGATAGGTCCCACCACTACACTACAGCCTGAGCAAGAGTGAGACCCTGTCTCAAAACAAAACAAAACAAATGAACTGAAGAAATAACTACAGAGTTGGTCTGTGGACCACAAGGCCCACTGTGAGTCAAACGGGCTAAGATTCTGTCACCTGACACCATAAACCCCCACTCTGACTGGTGAGCCACTGGCATCTTGAGTCCTCAAGAATCAATATCAACTCAGAGCCATTGTCTAGTATTGGAAAGGTCTGGAGTTTTCTTCCCTCAAACACAGTCACTCTAATAAACAGCCGTAGAAGCTTTGGAGAAGGCTGAAAGTAAGATTTATAGTGGAAATTTGCAATAGTGATGCAAGGTCCTTCCTCAAGGGGCTTCTTTACTCAAGGGACATGCTAAGTATGTAAATTGCCTTAGGTCTAGAAATGGGGTGAGAGGCCATGACTCAAGTCAGACTTTTGGCTACCAGACCTAGAGTTTTTCCTGTTACACAGATCAAACAATGTAGTAGGCTGTCTATCTGTTTGATTTCTGGGAATGCCGTATCAATTGACCACTGCCAAAGATCTCTGAGGGTGAAGGCGTTCTGACTGCCTGCACAGCCCTGCTGCCCTTTACAGTGAATGTGCCTTTGGGAGATAGGTGTTGCCTCTTGGCCTGTGCTCCACTGGGATTTCATCCTTACTGAAATCAGAACCCATCTCAGTGCAACATCCCCTGCAGTCATATCTGCCCTGCAGCTACTGCAGAGTTGACCAAAGGCAGGTGCTTTTCTCACTAATGCAGTTCTCAATGCCTTAGTCAAGGAAGTGTCTTCTAGGTCTCCTCCTGGAATATAAGTGGGGGTAGATGTACATTTGCACATGATAAATCCAGCCCAACACTCCTATCTCCATAGCCTTTGGAGTCCATCCATTCATTGAATCACACCAGGGGAGCTCTAGTACCTCAGCCTCATCAAATATAGGCCACTATTTTGTCCAAGTTTTAGTCAACCAACCAGGTAAGCCATTAGAATCACCTTCAGCTGCATGAGCAAACACACTAAATCCAGAATCTCCAGTAAGTACACCCATATTAACAATCAGGGCTGACCTAGTGTTAGATTCCACCCTCCTTGGTCTAACCCCCTTAGAATGCACTTTCACACATGTATCCTAGGCTTCTAACAATATACATTAACAAAACCTTATCATTATTTCTGTGTGTAAGCTACTTCTTTTTGGGTCAGTGTGTCCACCTGTTCCCTGGAGCATGCTGAGATTTGACACTAGTTATGGGTCTATGTGCATATGGTTTGACTGGGTCTTGAGAAAGGGCACCCCCTTTCAAAGTATCTGCCTCAGGTGAGCTTATCACAGGATTCTCAAAGAAAAGGAAGGCTATTATTCTCAGACACCAGAGGAAGGCTATTTATCCTTCCATGGGTAAAGGGGTATTAGAGCGAGTTGGAGGTCTAAGATTGTCAGTTTCTTCTGAATCCAACCAGAAGCTCCTATTCCAAGTTTCAGAATCCCATCCTTTACCAATCAATGTTCTAAATTTCAAGTGCAATTCGGTAAAAAATTAAGTTGGTATTTTATTTTCAGCATTATCATTCCAGCTACAAAAAATAAGAGATTTTTTTAGAGCTCTCCAGTTTTCAGACTGTGACTCAAGCTGAGAGTGAAAACAACTGTGCTTCCCATTTTCTCTTTGTAAGTGCCCCAGTGTGCTTAAAAAGGAAATCCGCCTCACATTGCAGTCCTCTTAGTCATTATTACTGCCATCACAGGTCAGTGCAGCAGCACTTGGGTTCCCAAACTCTTGCTTCTGCTGGTTCCTCCTCACAATCAGCCATCAGTGACAGCTTGATTCAGTGTGGCATCGCCACATGCCATGGGTTGCTAGCATTCCACTGCCCACTGGCAAGGAACTCAGAACTGCACTTGAGCCCAAGGACCTGACCAAACCAATGCCAATTTCTGCCTGTGTGGCCTCTCTCCTGGGATAACTCCTGATATCCATTCTGTATCAGCGAGAATCCAATCAGGAGAGCAAAACCACATAATAATTTTATCAGGAAACAATTCAACATAAAAAAATTATTACTATATCAGAGTATGAGTGTGATGAAGGATTCTCTGGTAAAAAGGTCTCGAGAACATGAAATAACATCAGAATGACAGGTATAAAGAGTGGCCACCACCCCTAGGGCTGAGATGAAGTGGCCAGAGAATAGGTCCCTCAGGCTGAGATGCAGACTTTATAGGAGAGACCATGGCCAAGGGTCTCTGAATGGCAGAGAAGTCACAGTGGGGCTGAAACTGGAAAGAAGAGCCTCATGAAGAGAACTTCCTAATAGGAGCTGTGACATGAGGCAAACCTGCCCAGAGAGTAAAGACCTTGGCTTCATTGAAGGAACATACCTCAAAATAATGAGCCATTTATGAAAACCCACAGCCAACATCATACTGAATGGGCAAAAGCTCGAAGCATTCCCCTTGAAAACCAGTACAAAACAAGGATTCTCTCTCACCACTCATATTCAACATAGTATTGGAAGTCCTGGCCAGGGCAGTCAGGTAAGAGAAAAAAAATCAAGGGCATCCAAACTGGAAGAGATGAATCCAAACCATCCCTGTTTCCAGACAACATGATCCTGTATCTAGAAAACCCCCTAGTCTCTACCCAACAGCTTCTTAAGCTGATAAAACAACTTCAGCAAGTCTCAGGATACAAAATTAATGTACAAAAGTCATTAACGTTCCTATACCCACAACAACAGTCAAGCCCAGAGCCACATCAGAAAGGCAATCCCATTGACAACCACCGCCACACACACACACACACACACACACACACACACACACACACACACACACACACACAAACAAACAAAAACCTAGGAATACAGTTAGCCAGGGAAATGAAAGACCTCTACAGGGACAACTACAAAACACTACTCAAAGAAATCAGAGATGACACAAATGGAAAAACATTCCATGTTCATGAATAGGAAGAATCAATACAGTAAAAATAGCATACTGCTCAAAGCAATTTATAGATTCAATGTCATTCCTATTAAACTACCATTGACATTCTTCACAGAACTAGAAAAGGCCCCAAAAGACCCCAAATAACCAAGGCAATTCTAAACAAGAGGAACAAAGCTGGAAGCATCATATGACCTGACTTCAAACCATACTACAGCATATT
Organism: Cheracebus regulus; assembly: GCA_963574635.1. Taxonomy (NCBI): domain Eukaryota; kingdom Metazoa; phylum Chordata; class Mammalia; order Primates; family Pitheciidae; genus Cheracebus; species Cheracebus regulus. Next base: position 103,008 of record CAUYQU010006739.1, read on the forward strand.
ACTGGTACAAAAACAAACACATAGGCCAATGAAACAGAATAAAGAATCCAGAAATAAGACTGCACACCCCCAACAATCTGGTCTTTGACAAAGCTGACAAAAACAAGCAATGGGGAAAGGAGTCCCTGTTTAATAAATGGTACTGGGTTAACTGGCTAGCCGTATGAACAAGATTGAAACTGGACGCCTTCCTTATGCCATATACAAAAATCAGCTCAAGATGGGTTAAACACTTAAATGTTAAACCCAAAACTATGAAAACCCTCTAAGGCAACCTAGGCAATACTATTTAAGACATAGAAATGGGCAAAGATTTTATAACAAAGACACCAAAAGCAATTGCAACAAAACAAAAATTAACAAATGGGATCTAATTAAACTTAAAAGCTTCTATACAGCAAAAGAAACTATCAACAGATTGAACAGACAACCTACAGAATGGGAGAAAATTTTTGCAGACTCTGCATCTGACAAAGGTCTAATATCCACATCCGTAAGGAACTTAAACAAAATTACAAAAAAGAAAAAGAAAAAGAAAAAACCTAAGCAATCCTATTAAAAAGCGGGCAAAGGACACAAACACACTTTCAAAAGAAGACATACAAAATTAATGTACCAACATGCAGCCAACAAACACGAAAAAAAGCTCAACATCACTAATCATTAGAGAAATGCAAATCAAAACCACAATGACTCTCACACAAGTCAGAATGCCTATTATTAAAAAGTCAAAAAATAACCGATGCTGGTGAAGTTGTGGGGGAAAAGGGACGCTTACATGCTGTTGGTGGGACTGTAAATTACTTCAACCACTGTGGAAGAGTATGGCAACTCCTCAAAGACCTGAAAATACCCTTTGACCCATTACCAGGTATATACCCAAAGGAATATAAATTGTTCTTTTATAAAGGTGCATGCACTCATATGTACATTGCAGCAGTACTGACAATAGCAAAGACATGGAATCAACCTAAATGCCCATCAGTGATAGACTGGATAAAGAAAATGTGGTACATGTACACCATGGAATACTATGCAGTCATTAAAAGGAACCAGACCACGTCCTTTGCAGGAACATGGATCAAGCTGGAGGCCATTATTCTTAGCAAACTAACACAGGAGCAGAAAACCTAATACCGCATGTTCTCACTTATAAGTGGGAGCTAGATGATGAGAACACATGGACATATAGAGGGGAACAATAGACACAAGGGTCTCTTAGAACATGGAGAGTGGGAGGAGGGAGAGGATAAGGAAAAATAACCAATGCGGACTAGGCTTAATACCTGGATGATTAAATAATCACACAACAAACCCCCATGACATAAGTTCACCTATATAACAAGCCTGCAAATGTACCCCTGAACTTAAAATAAAACTTTTTTTAAAAGACCCTGAGCTGGCTGTTTCCTTCATGTTATCTTCCGTTAGGGGCACCCATTGGCCAAGACTTGCTTGCTGTGGTTTTAACCCTCTGCGATCTTGGTTCAGCCCTCGTCATTCATCCTCTGTTGTGAAAGGTAGCACAGCTGAGTGCAGTTGACCCTGGAGCAATGTGAGGGTGGGGCACAGGTCTCCCACACAGTCAAAAATTTGAAAATCCACATAAAATTTTGGCTTCTCCCAAACTGAACTACTAGTAGCTTATTGGTTGGAAGCCTTACTGGCCATGTACATCGTTGATTAACACAACTGTTTTGTATGTTATATGTATTATTACTATATTCTTACAATAAAGTAAGCTATAGAAAAAAATACTATTCAGAAAATCATCAGGAAGAGAAAATATATTTACTATTCATTAAGCAGAAGTGGAACATTATAAAGGTCTCCATCCTCACTGTCTTCACATTGATTAAGTAGGGGAAGTGGAGGAGAAAGAGGAAGGGTCGGTCACAGGTGGCAGACGTGGAAGAGGTGGAGGAGGTAGAAGCAGGAGCAGGGGAGGCAGGACACCCAATGCAACTTTTACTGAAAAAAATCTAGGTGTAAGTGGACCCACACAATTCAAACCCACGTTGTTCAAGGATCAGATGCAGTTTTCTCACCCTGTTTCCTGCCAGCAGAGTCTCAGGGGTCCAGCAGGCTTCTTTTGTTTTGCACTCTCTGTCTTTTATAGGACTCTTTTAGTCCAAGCTGATAGTCTTTCTGCCGAAATAATTTTCCTAAGAAATTCATAGTCTTGTGTATTACATTAGGTTTCCTTCCATTGGACAAAACCCACACCCACACATTGTTAGAGGATAGTCCCTTCTCTATTTTTGACTCTTGCTGAGACTGCTAAGTACAACACCCTTAAGTCTAGAAGCCCTCCAGTTTGGCCTAGAAGATCCATGAGGCACACCCTTAACCTCAACTTGAAAAACCCCCTTGCATGACTGAATACTCTGACCTTTTGATCTTTCTGAGGTTTTGGCAGAAGTTTGTGCCATCACACCCTTGGAATTTTTGCTATGCCAGACTTTCACACTCAGTCTTTTCTCTTTAGCATTTTTGCCACCTGGATAAAGTGAGACTTTCCCAAATCATCAAGAACAGTGTTTCTGTTTCACTGTTCTTCTCTCAATTTATCTCTCTTTTCTGGCATTTTACTATAAGCAGCAAGAAGGAACCAGGCTGCACTTCAACAGTTTTCTTGGACATCTCCTCAGCTAAATATCCAAGTTCATCACTTAGAAGTTCCACTTTCCAAGGAACTGGAGTAGATAACTCTGCTAAGCTTTCTTCCACTCCATAACTAGGATTCCTTTCCTTGCAATTTCCAATAAAATGTTCCTCACTTCCTTATAGCCCTCACTGGCAGCATCCCTAAAGACCAGATTTTTACTAGGTTTGTTCAAAATGACTTCAGTTTTCTCCATCATGATCTTCAAATTTCTCCTCAAATGCTCTTCAGCCTCTCTCAGTTCCAGAATCATTCCCACATTCTTCGTGTAATCGCCTGACAGGTTCTTCTTGCCCACTGCACATATAGAGCTGATTCACTGAGACAGCGGTATTGCAACAAAGAAAGTTTAATAAACACAGCTAGCCAAGCAGAAGACGGGAGTTTATTGCTCAGATCAGCCTCCCACAAAGCTCAGAGGCCAGGGCTTCTCTACGATAGTTTGGCAGGAAAGGGCTGGGGAATGGGGAATGATGATTGGTTGGATCAGGGATGAAATAATGAGGGGATTAAACCTGTCTTCTTGCACTGAAGCAGCTCCTGGGTTGAGGGGCTGGGCACATCACAGAAGAGGTTGAATTCATTCCATGGTATGAGTCACAAGTCCAGGTAAAGTCACCAGAATGCAAAAGTCTGAAAAATACCTCAAAGATCAACCTTAGGTTTTGATACTAGTGATGTTATCTATAGGAGCAATTGGAGAAGTTACAAATCTTGTGACCTCTGGCTACATGACTCCTAAGTCATAATCCTACAAAGACAGTTTTGGTCCCTGAGCAAGGAGGGGGTTAGTTTCTGGAGAGAACTGTTAGATTCTGGAAAGAACTGTAATCATCCTTTTAACTAAATGCCTCCCAAAGTTAGTTTGATTTATGCCCAGGAATGAGCAAAGATAGCTTGTAAGGTTAGAGGCAAGATGGAGTAGGCTATGTCAAATATCTCTCACTGTCATAATTTTTGCAAAGGTGGCTTCAGCAGTGCCCCATTCTATAGTACCAAAATCTGTCTTAGGTCTCTATTGCTGCACAACAAAGCGTCACAAACTTAGCCACTTAACACAACCATTTATCAGCTCACAGCTTTGCAGGTCAGAAGTCCAGGCACAGCACAACTGGGCTCTCTGCTCAGGGTCTTACAAAGTTAAAATCAAGGCACTGGCCAGCACTTCATCCTCATCTGAGCCCAGGGTCCCTTTCCAAGGTCATGTGGTGGTGGCAGAACTCAGTTCCTTGCAGCTGTGGGATGAAGGTCCCCTTTCTTTGCTGGCTGTCAGCTGGGAGATACTCTGAGTCCTAGAGGCCACTTGCATGCCTTGCCATATTCCCTCCTCCCCATCTTTAAAGCCAGTAATGTGGAAATCTCTCTCATATCAAATCTTTCTCACACTTCAAATCCCTTTCATCAAGAAGAGCCCGATCCCTTTTAAGGACCCTCATGATTAGGGCTGGCCTGCCCAAAATCATCTCCCTATCCTTAGGTCAATCTTTTGGCAATCTTAATAACATCTACAATACCCCTTTGCTGTATAATTTAACATAATAATGGGAGTGAGATTATGTTTACAGGTTCTGCCCATATTCAAAAGCAGGTGATCTCGCAAGGGCAAGAGTCACTGGCGATTATCCTAGAATTCAGCCTACCACCAGCATCTACCCCATAGAGTTATTTAGTAAGGACTAAATAAGTTGATATATATGAAACGCTTAGGACAATGGCTGCAACATAGCTGTTGTTGATTGTTGGCTCTTATTATTGTTGTTGTTAAACGCAGATTCCCAGGTCCCCTTCCACCGCTGGAGCCAGAACCCTCAGCGTGGGTCAGGAAGGAGTCTGTCTCTCCAGATCCTGGGGGACTTGGTGCTCACTGAGATGTGGCCTCCAGGATCCAGACCAGGCAGCACATTTCTAACTCTGCCTTCCTGGGGAAGCATCTCTCTGCCTCTGCTGCTCATCCTCAGCATGCTCCCTAGCGTGGCTGATATTGCTTCTCCTCATATTTCCCTCCACCCGCTGGGTATTTCCCTGCCATCAGCTTGGCGTGTCTTGCCCACCAGAATAACTATGATGGTGTCCAATGGTAACGTTTTTTCCAAAAGTCACAGTTTCACATAATCCACTTCAGAAATGTGGTATTTTATTTGTGGTTGGCTGTTCCAGCCTAGGGGGTCAACACAGAGGGGCACAGGTAGAAAGCAGGAGCCAGGGTGCAGAAATCAGCAAATGTCCCAGGAAAAATCCCAGTAGAACAGAATAATATTCAAGAAAAGAATGCAAAACTTTCTCAAACAATTAATACCTTGGGATCATGGCTTTGATCAAAAAATTTTAAATCCTTGTTGGGGATGAGGGCTGGGAATCGCAGGCAGTGTGGTGTGTGGTGTTTTCTGACTGGTAAAGGAATCTGAGACCCTTGGTCCAGCAGAGAAAATGCCGGGCTCAGCGAGTTTCCACAGTGGAAGCAATTTGGAAGTGGTTTGGAGGAGATCAATTCTCTGCCCAAAAGGTCTAAACAAATCCAAACCAGGGCTTTTTGCACAAATGATTAGAAATGAAAGCAAAATTTCATCAAAGCAAAGGTGTGTGTGCAAGCTATTGGCCCCTTGATGTCATTTGAAGGAAATTAATGTGGAGGGCCAAAGAGATGGAGTCTGCAATATGCAATGCTCCAGAGACCTGCCTGTGAGTTTGTTCCTAGTGTAGCAGAAATAAATGCTCTCAGCAAACCTTCAGGGAGAAACAAGACGTGTGCATAAGTAAGATTAATCAGTAAAGCTAGCATCCAACTAATGAGTCATCTTTGACATCATAAAACTTGAAAAATACAAGGTTGTGGCCTGTCAGATCTCTACACTCTCAGCAAAAGTAAAATAGTCCTGCCCTAGTGCACAGCTGGGGGTGGCTCTGGAGCACACTGGGCTCAGCGGAGAGGAAATGATAGAAAAATGGCTGCGTCCTGGGTTTTATTGACTTAACATGTGAGGAGACTCAGGATGGAGTGCTGGGGTGGAGAAAAATGAAGGTGTAGGGTTCATGCACCTTCACCCTTCAGGAACCCTCCTTCTTTCTATCCCAAAGAAACACAGGGGGACTGTGTTTCCATCCGAACAAACCATCCCTCGGGGTTTCTCTGGAACACAGTTCCAGCTTCCAGGAGGCTAGAGCAGGAGAGGTGCAGAGCGTCCCACACACAGGCTGCTGTGCTTTGAGATGCAGGTGCGGCGCACACGTGCTCGGGGCCTGCTCGGGCCGGAGGCTGCTCTGCATCCTTGCACATCATGTTTTCTTCTTCTTGGTGGTTCTGCATTCTTCATATTATTCCCACTTTTCAGATAGACAAACTGAGGTTCCAAGTCACGCAGCAGGTCCTATGAGAAGCTGAGATTCTGGGCTCAGGTGTCGGCTCTTAGCAGAACCTCCAGGAGAATGCTGAAGTGGCCTTCTGTCCACCCATGCTGCCAGTTCTCTGCCCCCATCTGTTACGAGGTCTTGCAAGTCAGCCCCCACCTGGAATCAGCTCTGCTCCTCTGCCGTCTACCCAAACCTGCTCACACACCTCTTCTACTTCCCTTGAACCTGAACATGTCTTCATGTCCCTGAAGAGACCTAGGTTCCTGCCACCCTAGCCATCAAAATGCTGATCTCGAATCCTGGAAACTCAGAGGTTACAAGCAAGTCAGACTGTGGCTGCCTGACTGTACACTCCCCTGGAACTTCCCAGTTTTGGAAGCTCTCTTTAAACACTTGGAATGCTGAAACCCACCTTCCCCTGATTGACTGATTGCATCCAGATGGGTAACAGCAGGCCCTAAACAGTTCCTCTGTGGTTAGAACCTCCTGAAAGAACATCCAGTCCCCTCTGCTGTGCACAGTCGGATTCCATGGAAGCAGCATCCTCCCTGCAGTGACCACACCACCTGGCACCACTGCTGGCCCCCAACCTGCACCCAGAACACGCCAGCCTCATGCGGCTGGCTCCCTGGCTTATTCCATAAGACTCAATGGCAGCATCCACAGCCTGGACACACAGCACCCTGTCCCCAGTGACTGATCCTGACAGCCTTCAGCAAGGGGAAGATCAGGCCCTCTCTCTCAGGCCATTGGCATGCTCCCTGTACAGCATGCAGGGAACAAGAGGTGAAGTTTCTGGGACTCTTCCTCATGATAGCCATTGAATGTGTATCTGACAACACACCTGGACTGGTGCCCTGGTGTTACTGGTGGAGGGTGTTCAGGTTCTTGGTGTTTTGAACAAAGAATTGGACAAAATGCACAAAGCAAGCAAAGAATGAAGCAACAAAAGCAGAGATTTATTAAAAATGAAAGTACACTCCACAGGGTGGGAGCAGTCCGAGCACAGGGACTCAAGAGTCCCTTTACATAATTTTCTGGGATTTAAATTCCCTCTAGAGGTTTCCCATTGGTTATTTGGTGTACACCTTATGTAAATGCAATAGGGGTCTGCAATCGGTATGATTGATTGTGGAAAACAATTCATAGTTTTCCATCTGCCACGCAGAAAAAGAGGTAGGGGGTTGCAAAGGGAGTAGCCTCCAGTCCTTTTGTCACTTAGGCATGAAAAGTTGGGGTTTTCCTTTTGATTTAGTTCTAGGAAGTCAGCGTGAATTGGCCTTAGGTTCCCTGCCTCCAGACCCTATTCTCCTGCCTCACTGGCTCAATCCCCGAGTCCTGTGTGCATCCTGAGGAGCCAGTTAATCTCTCTGAGCCTTGTTTCCACATCCTTCACTCATTCAATGAGCATTTACTCTGCCTACCATGGGCCTGCACTGTTCTAGGTAATGAAAATATAGCAGCAAAGAACAAAGATGCAGTCTCTGCTTTCTTGGCACATACACTTTAGTAGAGAAAGAAAAATGAAAAATGCATAAGCAAATAAATGCAATATAGTCAGAGAGTGACAAATGCCTTGAGCGAAAGAGGAAAGTTCTGTGACAGAGAGACTGTGGCTGGTCAGATGAGGGGGACTTGGTTAGAGTGGCCAGGGAAGGCATCTCTGAGGAGCAATCTTGGAGGTGACGCCTGGTCACCACGAGGAAGCCAGCATGGGAAGACCTAAAGTGAGGTGCGAGGAGGGAGGAGCAGAGGTCAGAGAGGCTTGGATTCAAGGAGCAGAGAAGAGTGAATGCACAGAGCAGGTGGGAACGATCTGAGGCTGAGGTGTGAGTTGGGCTGGATTGCATGGGGCTGGGGCCTGCAAGGCCCTTGTTTGAACTGCATTCTAGTCTTAATACAAAACCACTGGATGGTTTTCAGTAAGAAAACCTATGCTATAACCCATGTAGTGTGTTACTGTACTTAATATCATCAGCAACTGTAGCACATGTTATTTGTATATCTAAACATTGAAAAGATACAGTAAAGAAATACAAAATGGCACACCTGAATAGGGCACTTACCATGACTGGAGCTTGCAGGACTGGAAGTTGCTCTGGAGGGGTAGTGAGTGCATGTGAAGGCCTAGAACATTATTGTAAACTTTATACTGTACACTTAAACTACACTAGATTTCCTTAGTTTTTTTGCTTCAATAATAAATTAACCTTAGCTTATGTCAGCTTTTTTGCTTTAGAAACTTTTGAGTTTTAAGAAACTTTGACTTTTGTAACAACACTTAGCTTAAAACACAAACACAGCCAGGCATGGTGATCTTTGTATTTGATCACACTTGTTATCCCAGCACTTTGGGAGGCTACATACTGTATGATTTCGGTTATATGATGTTCAGAAAAAGGCAAAACTGTGGAGACAGTAAAAAGATTGGTGGCTGCTAGGGCTTGGTGGCAGGGGAGGATGAGTAGGCAGAGGACAGAGGATTTTCAGGGTAGTGACACAACTCTGTGTAACACTGTAATGATGGGTACATGTCATTATACATTTACAAAAACTCATAGAGTATATAACACCAAGAGTGAAGCCTGATGTAAACTGTGGACTTTCGGTGACAATGATGTATCACTGCAGTCCATCAGTTACAACAAACAGTGGGGGGAGATGTTGACAAGGAGGAGGCTATACATTTGTGGGGGCAGGGGGATATGGGAATCTCTATACCTTTCTCTCTGTCTCTATCTCTCTCTGTCTCTATCTCTCTGTCTCTCTCTCTCTCTTTCTCTCTCTCTCTCTCACACACACACACACACAAACACACACACACACCACACAGAGTCAAGCACCAGAGAAGCTCATTATTGTCGGGCAACTGTTTAGTTGTGGCTTGTTCAAGACATGGAGAAGCATAGAGATGTTTAGAAATGACTGGGTTGGCCAGGCACGGTGGCTCACGCCTGTAATCCTAGCAGTTTGGGAGGCCGAGGTGGGTGGATCACCTGAGGTTGGGAGTTCAAGACCAGCCTGGCTGGTGAAACCTCATCTTTTTAAAAAAAAGAAAAGAAAAGAAAAGAAAAAGAAAATTAGAAATGCCTGGGTTGTTTTACCTTTTGAAACAATGGTTTCATACTGCCTGCTGTTTTATAAATAACCCCAAAGTTACTCAGTTCTTTCTGCTGACCCACTACTTTATAAGATAATCCCTTTTATCAACCAATTTGTGGCCAGGACTAACTAGGTGACATTGGGGTCTGATGTCCTCATGAGGTTGGGATGATCCTCTGCTCTTCCTCTGGCAATCAGTTTTCTGCATCCTTAGGGAAAATTCTGGCCCTCAGGCATGATGTTTGTAAACTCTTTGTGCCTTTTTTTTCATTTTCTTCTCCCATTTGATCCTTCTTGGTCCACTTCATTAGAATTTTATTGGTATCCAATGGCCACTCCAATTCCAATTAGATTTTGAGAGAAATGATGCCATATTGCTCTTTTTTTTTGTTAAAAGTCACCAGCAATTTGGGCACAGTCATTCATGCCCACAACCCCAGTGCTTTCAGAAGCCGAGGTGGGAGCATTCTGTGAGGCCAGGAGTTCTAGACAAGCCTGAGCAACATAGTGAGACTCCATCTCTATAAAAACTTGTATTAAGCCACCTGTATTAAGCCATTCTTGCATTGCTGTAAAGAAATGTCTGAGGCTGTGTAATTTATAAAGAAAAGAGGTTTTAATTGGCTCACAGTTCTGCAGGTTGTACAGGAAGCGCCACCTACTGACACCAGCATCCGCTTAGCTTCTGGGGAGGCCTCAGGGAGCTTTCACTCATGGCAGAAAGCAAAGCTGGAGCAGGCCCTTCACATGGCCAGAGCAGGAGCAAGAAAGAGGGTGCGGGGGAGATGCTGCACACTTTTAAACAACTGGATCTCACTTACCAGTGCTCACTTACTATCAGCACAAGGACAGCACCAAGCCATGAGGGATCCACCCCCATGATCCAAACACCTCCCACCAGGCCCCGCCTCCAACACTGGGAGTTACAATTCAACATAAGATTTGGGCAGGACATATATCAAAACTATATCACCAACAAACTGCCTTCCAAAGTGCCAGTTACAGCCGGGCACAATGGCTCACACTTGTAATCTCAGCACTTTGGGAAGCGGAGGCGGGCGGATCACTTGAGGTAAGGAGTTTGAGACCATCCTGGCAAACATGGTGAAACCTCATCTCCACTAAAAATACAAAAAGTAGCCGGGCATGGTTGGTGCAAGCCTGTAATCCCAGCTTCTTGAGGCTAAGGCAGAAGAATCGCTTGAGCCCAGAGGTAGAGGTTACAGTGAGCCAAGGTCATG